>BMAO01021413.1:0-61867 GCA_019973975.1 Trichonephila clavata
ATGAAGCACTTTGAAAATTTGAACATCGATCACTAAAAAGGATGCCAGAGTTGACCCCCTCCCCTTCCCAAACTATCATACGACGCTAACTGGGGGACTTTGAATATCAACAGATTTAATGTGTATCATTCCCTTTATACAGCGGATTTCCAGTGGCACTAAAAAGGGGAGGGCAAGCCTAAAGAAATTCATTTGAGGAGGAGACTTCGTGTAATAGTAATACTACAAGGTGTTCAACTGTCAATGCAATAGCACAGAATGGACAGTCAATTTGGACAAAAAGGCCTTCGAAATTTATACTTAGCTATTATACAACTAAATTTTAATTAGCTCTAGCGATGCAGATGCATAAGTGATAGCGCACTTGCATTCCATGCAGTAGATCAGGGGTTCGAATCGCGTGATCAACTTGCTGTGTTTTTTTTTGCAATTTATTTCATTATTTTTACAATTAAATATGTTTATTAAAAAGGGCTTACTATTAAATGTTTTATATAATTATGAAGCAATTAAGATTATAATAAAATAAGATATATATGTTTTTATTAAATTGATTCTCCCATAATGTATACATAATAAAATAGTATAATATATTTTACATATTATAAAATTATTTTTATATAATTATAAAACTATTTGTGTAACTCTGTTTACTTTTAAAATAAGAAAAGTTATATAAAATATCATTTAATATTTAATTTATTTTAAATATTATTACTTATTGATATTATAATATACTTAGAAAATACAATATAAATATTTATATAATCATAGTAATTGCCTAAGTTTGTAAAATTCAAAATATTTTTTTAGATAAATTTGCTTAACAGTGAAAATAATTAAATAGAAAAAAAACAATAACTCGATCGCGTGACTCGAACCCTGACTGACCGCGCAGAATGTAGGTGCGCTATCATCTATGTCACTTATCGCTGGAGCTAATTAACATTTAACTGTATAAAAGCTAAGCATGAATTTCGAAGGTCATTTTCTCTGAATTGACTGCCCATTTTTCCTTACTCGTGCTCTCCCCTAGTAAGACTCAAACTGAAGACATGCTAGCCCCGAATTCATGACCATAACCACTACGCAACCAAGTCCATCACACAGAGAGAAGAGAAAGACTCCTCAAATGTATTATAGAATTTTTAAAACATAAAAATATCTATAGCAAAACTAAGCAATGTGCGCGACTTCTTTCTAAGCACTACAGCCGATTACCGGCCAAAGCTATCTCAGTCAGCTTACACCATCTTGATCAATTCGATGTTATATTCTTTCATCAATTTACTCCCAAGTTTTTAAATCATTTTACCCTTTATCCATCGACCTTGTTCTGATCTCCCTCTCTTAATTTTTCTCTCTAGAGTTTGGACTGTTGCTTTTTCTTAATAGGATTTCTATCGCTATATAGAAATACATGTCCCAGTCCCCTTATTTGGAAAGTATTTTGCATTTCGATCGAAGTTCAAGGTAGAATCATATTCTCCAAATTTCATTTTTTCTAACTGTACCAAAAATGTTTCTTAAGATTTATTCTCGAAAGTCATCAGTTTCGTTTCGTCTTCTTTGTTGATTGCCCCGTATATGTATGCGACTGCATGTTAATTTTCAGCTTTAAAAAAATGTTTTGAAAAAAATTTACATTTTGATTTTAGGTGATAAAGTAGTAGTGGCCGAAAAAATTAAAAACGCTTGAACGTGATCACATTTATTCGAGTATATGCTTCTCAAAGTCAAAAATACAAGAGAGGGATTATTTAAATAGCAAGTATTTATATATAGGGAAGAATCGGGAAAAACACGTTGTAAAACACAGTCACGTGTCCAGGTGAAGGGAATAACTAGCTATTTATAGAAATGACATCATTGCTTAGGGAATATTAATCCCTATTTCTAAAATCGCCTGAAAACCATTAATGATCCTATATTTCTTGGAATTGCCAATAAATCTATCAAATTTCAAGGTCTAAAGAATCAGTAATAAACCAACATGTTTTTGATGTTTCAGAAAGAGACGTGTTTCGAAGTAGGGTATTAGGATTTATGAATTAGATGTTATAAATAAAGGAGATTCCAATTATGAGTAGATATATCAAGTTATTACAATATATTATTTATGAGGAGGGAATGCTGTAGTTTTTCTCAGGTTTCCTTAGTAAATAGTTATGAAAAAAGAAGCTAATTTTTAAAGAAAAAGAATTAATAACAAACTAGAAAACTGGCACACTTATGAAAAAAATTACAAAAGGGGGTCCACTCTGAATAAGAGATCCTGAATGAAAATTCTCAATCTTTTCATTATTTATATTCATTTTGAAATGAATTAAAATAAATAAGAGATATTCAAAATTTTACAAGAAAATAGAAACTTCCACCGTATGAATTGTACCATTTACAGGAATTTAGTGTAACAAATTTTTTAAAAAAACGAGCCTTACAATAGTCGCATACGATTTGTAACATTTGACATGTTATCGTGGTAAATTCACAATAGCAACTTAAATCCTGAAAAAAATTGATCGAGTATGATTGAAAATAATTTTCTATGGAATAATTATATCCTTAATGAAAATTTTATTTTATTAACACAAGGTGTAATGCAGTTTTTTTTTTTTTTATCAAAAATAATTATTCTTACTCAATTTGGGGAAAAGCGGTAATGATAACTTATGATAACTAAAATATGACATATATACTTGTGATTTCAAAGTATTTAAAAACCGTTGAAAAATAGCGTCAATAACAGTACCACTGGTAGTTGTCGAAACATTTCGATTTGTGTTCATTTCGAGCTTGAGTTCATCATTCAAAAAAGCTATGAGTGACTCGGCTTTTAGCAAACTGAAGTTAACTTTAAAATCCCCGCTCAAAAGCATGGAAAGCGAGTGATAGTTTTTTTTTTTTTTTAAGAGCAAAACCACCTTCGGTATATGGTAAAAGTAAAAAATGTAGGAAATCTTTTTGAACCGTTTCATGAAAAGAAGTAAAAATAAATACTAGAAGTAAAATACGCAAATGCAAGTAGAAAAAAAAGAATAAATAAATACTAAAACTAACCTTGGTTAGTTAGTATTTATGAAACTAATCAATTGTATGGCTATTGCACCTGTTCTAATATTTATTTGACTCTAAAATACAGTTTTCCACAAAATTCCTGAAATTCGTTCATACCTTTCATTATATTGTTACTTACTATTAATTTTTAAATATTTCTCTGAAAGTTTTTATTTCTACTACATTTCGCTATGTTTAAAATGTATTCGCACTGTAACACCTTAACAATTTAATACAAGTAATTAAATTTGATTGGCAAAAATGTATTTATCCTTATTATTCGGTAATCGAATCTGTTCTAAGATGGGGGGGGGGATGTGTCCGCTCAGCCCACGAAATGTTATGTGTCCGCTCCTGCCACGCCAACCAAAGGACTTAGCTTCTTCTCTGATCCTAAAGTGAGAAAACAAAACAAAAACAAAGATCCCAAGGCCTAGACCGCGGGGGGGGGGAGTCCCTCCCGAATGTAGGAGAAAAACAGAACTTCATTGGAGGGTAGCGAAGAGACACCACCAAGTGTGCTGATTGGTCAAATTAAATAGCACGCGATTCCCCAACTTCCTGTTACGCCTTTCCGTCCCTTTTCACGAAATCACTCCTACAAATCTCCAGCAATCGAGAGGAAAGATGTTACACATCAAAAAACATTTGTTACATTTACACATATGGTTGCAAGTTTGGTAATAATGCGAGGATTTTTAAAAAATGAAAACAAAAAATAATTCTATTACCCAAAATATACACACAAGATTTTCATTAATTATCTTCACAAAATTTTTAGCAATCCCTGCCCCCATTCAACATGTTCCGTAAATAAATTGTAGTTTAAAAAAACTCCCTTTTTTATAGTTAATCAAGCTAACTTGTAACTTAACTTCTTGTCGCCAAATCTGTAATTAGTCTCCAAATCTGAAAATTTGATCTGAAATTAGTCACCAGATGTGGGATGGGATCTGAAAATGGGAAATCGTTAATCCTGATGATCTTGTTCCGGACAATGGAACGGAGTTACTAAATTATTGTATTCTCATCGGCCCTGGACAAGTGAGAAAAATTTCGAAATCATCTGACCTTTTAAAGTGGGTAAAAATTGAGTTCAATGATTCCGTTACTAACAAGTGAAGCTTATAAAAGAGAGTTAAAAAGAACAGATTTTGTTAAAAACACGTTTCAAAGTGAGAAAAAGTACACAATCGAGAGAGAGGTGAATAAGCTCTTACTAAACCAGTTATTTTTGTAAAATGAAAAATAAAATAATGTGGTATTTTTATATAAGCTACAAAAATTAACTTTTTTTTTTTGATAAACCTTGACTAAATCCGAGGTTTTAAGGTAGTTGAAGGCTTAAAGGAAACAAGGCAGACCATGATCATCCAACAAGGACTAATAATAATTAAATCACTCCTCCCTGGGGATTATTTTACAAGAAAAGATTAATCAAAATCTAGTTCCAGACAAATGGAATTTGTTCATTTATTAAGTGGGCTTCTTTTGACCATGAAAAAGCTACCAGTATTCTTTCTAAAAGTTTCTAATGGAATTGGAGCTTAAATACGCATTTAAATTTGAACATCATGAGGTAATAAATCATGATGCCACCTAAAAGGTTACCGCAGGCCTTTTTGTAAAATGCAAGACCGTATTCAGTTGAGATTTCTTTCTCCCTCCTTCTACACTCTTCTTATTACCATAATCTATTGTTCCCCCGTTGAATATTTCATCTCAAATAATACATCTTCGATTCTTTATCCCATCAATCACCTGGACGGTATTATGGGAACCAAAATTTACGGAATATTGGATGGAATGGGATTCCGATAACGCCATAGTACGTCATAAAAAATTCCTTAAGCTGATCTACCTTAAATATACGGTAACTGGTAAAAATCTTTACTCCTAAAAGAATAATTGTAATCAGGTACATATACCTTATACTAACCAATTAAATCACAATTTGAAATGATAAATAATTATATACGAATTAGTCCTTCGACCAATAAATTGACGAAGATGCTGTAGAATCTATGCCAAACTTTTTTTTTTTTTGCATAAACAACCAAATTTAAACCACACTTTGTTTTGTTTATAATTTTTTTTTGTTTTTGGCTGTATATCCCGGCATTTGGCGACGGTTTTTCATTCGGTGAGAATAGTCGAAGGGCTAATACAACATATAGATATTTTTAGCACTGTACTAAGAATTCTATTCAATTTCAACCTTTCTAGTATACTAGCCGTTACCCATCAGCTTCGCTGTGAAATTAATAATAACATACGACAATATATTTTGTAAGTTTTTGATATCTTACTCTAGCATCAAGCTTTCAATTTTGCTGCAAAATGATATTTACAGTCTTTAGCTCTCGGTATAGTAAAAAAGGATTTAAATTTCAAACCGGGAATATATATTTATCTTTTACTCCTCCGCATATACCCGACCCTCGTGAATCAATTTTCGATAAATTCGTTCTTAGCGAATTTCTAGTCAACAAAATGAATATACTTTCCAAATTTCAAGCCCCTGTGCTTCTAATAGTCCAAAAACGGAAGTTCTTACCCATAGTCAAATTAAAAGATGTCGCCAAATGCAGTGATCGTTTTGTAAATAGGAGCGAGAATGGTTTAAAAAAAGGATGACTTTGTGTTGGCGAACATATGCTCACGGATGCTCTGGAGATTAGTAACGCTCCCTGCAAATGCGTCGTAAGTCTTAACGTAAATCAATTTGAATATTATAAGTTTTATACAAGTTTTATAAATAAGATTTATGATAGGAAAAATTTACTGATTTCTTTTTTACAATTGGTACATATAATAGCTAAATATTTCACTTTAAAAAATGGTTTCTGAAAGTTATTTTGAACTCCTTAGTCTCAATATCTTTAATATTGCAATTATGATATATTTCACAAGATGAATTGGACAAACTCATAATTCAATTGTGTATTACATTTATTTGTTTAGTCTGATAATATAAGTAAGTAGCTTTTGAGATAATGAGTACCCATTAAATTATAAATAAAAACAAATTATTTTCAAACTAGCTTCATAATAAAATTTTAAATTGTGATTTAGTCAAGGATTACCTTGAAATATATTCTGTAAAGCAATTTCAATCTCTTCTTGTCCTAATTTCGGGAATCAGTTGAACGGAAATTTCAATTTTGAAGATCACTTTTAAAGAACAAACTACGAATTCGATCTCCAGAGTCTAAAAATAGCTCAGATTTTTCCCCCAAATATTTTTTTTTCGTTTATCTTCATTTATAAAAACATTTTTCCTTTTAAATAACTCTTCAGTTTCTAAGCAATACAATTTATTGAAGTTTTGTTGTAACAATAATAAATATAAGTTTGTTCGCGATGCAAAATTCATATTGAAAAATAGCAATTTGCTGACACTGAATATCAGCTCAATTTCTTCCGAAATAATTAAATTTTAAAAACGTTATTTAAAATACTCAAGAAAAATTTTTAGCCGTTTCAGCTATGTCCCTTATTTTTGTTAAAATTATTCATTATGCATGCTTAAAAAGAGGCAAATCGAAAATAAATTATTCTTTGGGAGAATCACGCGAGAGAATAAAAAATATCCACACATAGATAGAACACGCGAATATTTCAAATAGATTTAAAGCACGATTATACCACGGCATCAAAATAAATTTAAATATTTTAAATCAAGCTAGTATTACTACTGAACGCTAACCCTTTTCCTTCAGTTATAACTACGGAAACCATTATCCCTTTAAGACCCAATCCGCACGATCATGTATGGGTTGGATGTTCTTATACGTTTATAATTCCGGAAAGTCGTATGTAAGAAAAGCTCGAATCGAATGATTGAACGGGTTTGCAGAAAGAGTGTTGAGTATCCCTTTTCATCAACAGACGGTGGTTGTAGTCCGTGTTTTACTTTCAACACAGGCAAGTCTAACTTTGTTTACAAATACAACGAAAACATGTCTTCCTTTTAAGCTGTCGTAAAAAAAGGTAGTTATCAATATATTTCTAATTGCTTGTGGATATGCATTTCTGCCTTAATGTTTGAATAATTATAAAATAGTAAATATGTTAATTATACTCTATTGATGTTGCTTGCAGGACTTGGAATTTCGTTACCAGCACGATCTTGCGACTTGTTCGTTATTTAAATCACTGCAGCTGTAAAGGTACGTGTTTACCGCGTGAATTTTCTTTTCTTTTTCAAAAATATTCATAGAAGCCAAAATAAAACGAAATATATTGTTTTGTAATTGATACCGTATTTTCTTCAGGGTTTCCATGCACGAGTCCGTTTTTTTTTCTCTCGCTCCTTTTTGCAATTAATTTCCTCTTTCATACAGTTGTTAAAGGCTACGGCATTTCCATCCTCTACACATATATCTGCATCCATATTTTTTCCTTCAGCCCCCAAAAATTTGGTTTTTTCTGTGGGTGTTGGTAAGGTGGGGTTTAAATTTTATATATTTTTTTAAATAATAAAAACGTTTGATGCATTTTATTATTTTTCATGGAATACTGTGTACTGACTTTCAACCCAAAACGTTTTCAGGCGTCTAAAAGGAAAAGAGTTCTCACACAAGAAGAGATTTTGCAATTAATGAATATATCAAATCCTGAACTAAGTAAACTCTCAGATGATGTCTATGCTGCGGACAAATCATATGAACCACGTGTACAGGAAAGATAATCAAGTTCACATGAAAGCGATGAAGAAAAACAGGGAAATATTTGTAATGGAAAGACAATTCTAGATCATCCCTCAACATCATAGTTCCTTAAACCTATTCATTACACGGCTTTGGCTGTAACAAATTCATGGTTTCAGTACAAGCAACATGCAATATCAAATCAAATTCCTAGAAAAAGTCAAAATGGATCGCTTAAAATTTAAGTTGGAATAACTGAAGCGTTAGCAGCATCTACCCCTACTGAAAAAGGTATTTTAATTGATGAAAACTACATCGCACTATTCAGCACGAGGGCTTTTGGCGACGGACCTCGTAATTTTGAGCCACGTTCAAGTGACGAGGGGGACACCTGAGCTGGAACACCTTCTCCTAACTTCCATACCACACCAGCGGGAGGACGTTTGAGCTCTCCACATGCATCATTCCTCTACACGGTGGGTCTTCAGTGGTCTAGGATCGAACTCATGACACGCCGGCAACGAGTCCGTTACCTTGACTACTAGGCTACCGTGGCCACATGACAGTGTTGTAATAACTTCCGCAAAAACATCGGTCTTGTAATCTGCCTACTAAAAAGCTATGCCAGGATAAAAGGCATTGCATCTATAGTCATTTTTTATGTGTTGATGCATTTCCAAGCCTCACAAGTGCATATTTGAAAACTGCGAAAACAGTTTGAAAACTGGTTGTGAAAAATAGAATGTTTCTTTATACTTGTCAAAAACAAAAACATGCTTTAATAATTTTCACACTAAATAAATAATGAGCCAATAAAAAATTAATTATACATCAGTAATTTCATTATTTGTAAGAATTTCAATTGAATTAAGCTTGCTTCTCCTATCAAATAAAAGCTAAAAAAATGTATAATTCATAAAATTTCACAGGTGACGGTTTTTCAGGTAAAGCTCAACCCGCATTATTGTGCTGGTCCTACTCACGTTCGAGAGTGGGAGCGAAAAGTTTTATTATTTTTTCCAGGGTCATTGGATTCAGTATAGTATTAATAACCAGAAGAATTTTAATATTTAAAGATAAATATTTTGAGTCTTAAAGGGTTATAAAATAGCAAACTATTACAAACTTATTACACTACTACAAACGATGTTTATATATTTAAAAGGAAAAAAAATAAAAACCAAACGATACGATATATTTTTACAGGGTGTCCGAAAAAATAGCATCTAAACTCTGCACAGTTGAATTTCTCATTAAGAGTGTTTAAAAAATGCCCAAAGAGCAGTGCCTGTACCATCTATAGTTTGAGAAGAATATGAAAAATGAAGCATATCATCACAGCTGTATTAGAAGCATAAACAACAGTATTTGTAAATATTTGTAAAGACAGACGTTCAAAGCCGTGCATATTGATGGCGCCGTGAAATGAATTAGTTCACACATCGCAGCAGCGTTATGTTCACCGAGGTACAAGCAGCATGCAGACAAATATCGAAGTCCGTTTGAGTAGTAATTGTGTATCCACACACCAATTCCTTGAGAACTGTCCAATAGTAGAAAAAAAGTCTAATATTGTGAGCTCTACAGGATCTAGCGGCTGGGATATGCTATATGCAGCCAATGACGTACAGGAACACAGAAATACGTCGCAGCTCCATCACGCATCATCTTTCATTTATCATCTGCTACTATATTTTTCTCATTAACTTTGAATCTTACAAATACAGTTCTTTGGGCACTTTTTGTGTACTCAACGAGGAATACGGACTGTGCAGAGTTTAGGCGCTACTTTTGGGACCCCCTGTGTACAGGGTGTGGCAAAAAACCCCGGACAAACAATTTTTTATATAACTTTATAAAAAATTAATAAATTAACAAATTATAACAAATAACAACAAAAGTACACACTCATACTAATAAATAAATATAATTCGTTTCTAAGTGACCGCCGTTTGCAGCAATGCAGAGGCGCAAATGCTTGCAGAAATTTTCAGCAATGGTCCTCAAATCTTTTACCCCTTTAATCTGTCCCGTTCCAGTAGAAGCGATTGCTTTAGAGAGTCCAAAGTTTTGTGCAGTTTAGTGCAGACCTTGGAATTTATAATGGACCATATACTGTAATCCATGGGATTGATATCCTGCGAGTGGAGTGGCCATTCTTCAGATGATATCATGTCTGGAAAATTCACCTTTTTGGCCTTGTGAGCTGGTGCAGAGTCTTGTTGAAACGTCCAATTTACATTTACGAAATGCTTTTGGGCCCACGGAGGTACAAGAATGTCCCTGTGGTACACTTTTTGATTGATTTTAATGCCCTTTTCCACAAAATCCAAAGATGTTTTGCCACTTGCGCAAATTCTACCCCAGACCATGACTGGCTTTGGATATTGGCGATGTTCAACAATTGCCGAGGTGCTTGGAGAGTCCATGGACCAGATTCTATCGTTTTGGGAATTATGAACTTCTTGAACCGTAAAGAGCTTCTCATCAGTGAAAAGGAATCTCTCCCAGAGCTGACTTGTGGCCCGCCTCAAAAGTTTTCAGCATTTTCGGAGCCGTACGATTTTGTTTTTTTCAGTGAGAAGCTGAACTTTTCACAACTTTTAAGGTTTCAGTCCAAGCTCCGTTTTTGTTATTCACTTCCCCAAACTGTCATTTATTCCCATGTCACGAGCAATCTGTCTCATGGAAACCCTGGGATTTCTCTGGACTCACTTTTCGATGGTCTTACGATTCATTGAAGAGTTTATAGTGCGTTTCGCCCACTTCCTGGATGTCGACCATTATTGCTAAGTTCTTTGAAATAGCAAATTGCATCAAATACTCTTTGCCGAGGTACAATAAGTAAATGAACGACTTCACACTTTCGTTCCCCTTGCTGAAACAACTTTAAAATTGCAGACCTTTTGCTTGACATTATCAAAAACACATAAATCAAAGCACAAACTAAGAAATGTATTAAAAATGTTATTATTAAAGTGGCAGATAAAGAAACATGAAAACACCAATTAAAAGGAAATTCTTTAATTATTCTAGGAGGCAAGAAATTTGTCCGAGTTTTTTTGCATCACCCTGTATTAAACAATTTTGAAAGGTTGCATTAATTGGAATTTCCAACAATGTAAAATACAAGAAAAAACAATAACGATATTTAGTGTGTTATTAAGAAATTTAGGAAGGAAAGAAGGAAGGAATTTAAGGAATATAAAAATCACAGAACGGTCATGGAATTTTTATAATTATTCGTTCTTATTTAAAGAGAAATGCTAAAAAAAAATTAATTCTTTTTTCTGAATTACATTTTAATCTGTTTGATGGCTTTTTAAAATAAATATAACTCTATCTGGTTGAAACACTCGTAATACTATGCTGAAAAATTTCCAGCCTTAATATTCTTTAGTTTGCAATTCTTTTTGATTGCTGAAAGACATTTAAGCTTAATTCTTTTGGGATACATAATGAGGATATTTTTATAGAATATCCTTATTAGTATGCCTTTCATATTTTATATATTCATTGAGAATATATTTATTAGCATGAATAGGTAGGTTAAACATACTTTTTTTTTCAAATGGGGCTGTGGATTGGTAATTACCATTGCAAACCTAGTGCCTTCCCCGGGAACTGATGTCAGTTTTAGTGCGACAACATAAAGGTGGACACCAAATGCAACAATATAATTTTGAAGCCCAGTTTCCTCTATAGAAGGAGGCACCCGAGTTCTGACGATAAGAAATTGTATTAGGAATTTTTTAATTCTGCCGAGAGCTCATAAGCCAAATAGGACACTTTCGATATTTTGAATTTAAAATCCACTGACTTCGACCGGGGTCGAACCCACACAAACTTGGCCATACAAGACGAGAGCCTAAAAAATTACGCCACCCTGCATGCAAGTTAAAAATATAAAGTTTAGCAATTTGGTTTAATTTCTTAAAGTTGAGAGCCTTCAAGGAATTTTTAAATATCTCAAAAGGTAGCCAGCGTGTTTCTAAAACATTTAAAAACTAACAGAAATTTCACAGTTAAAATTTTAAATTGTTTTTCACAGTTAAATTTTTTTAATATTAATATAATCTATAAATAATCTGCATATTATTCATTCAAAAATATGTTAAAATTATGAGATTCTTTTTTATACTTATATACTACTTCTTATTATTATTTCATTCATAAATATGTAATTGGTTGAATTGTCGAATCGGCCACTTATCCCGCCAAGTCGACAAAAGCGTCAAATCTGGTAACCCTTTTAATTTTTGTATAAGTGAGCTGGAAGTCGGATCATGTTGTAGTAGGGTTGCTACTCTAAAACACAGCATGCAAAAACGCGCCAAGTTAGCGATTTTTCATGATTTGGCGGACCAGTGGCCGATTCGACAATTTCTCCATGCAATTGATATGCACCTCATTTCTGTATTTTCATTTGTCTCAAACCAGGCAGCACATCGAAACGAAAATTACTGTTGAAATCAGAAAATCAATAAAACAATAACAAAATTCAATAATACTTTTCAAATTTTAAAAATATTAAGTTTACATTTTTTATAAACCAAATACCTTGCTTTGAAATTAGTAACAGATAAAAACATTGCACAAATACCCATCTAAATATTATAGTAAGAAGAAAATATTACGAGTAAAGATCTGCCGGGAAATATAAACCTCGTAAAAGTTAATTTGAAAGAAAAGCGTAATACTTGTCGACTTTGTTCATAAATCCATTATCAGTTACAACATTTTCCACAAAGTTTTAAATTTTAATTGATATTTCGTATTTAGCACAGTTAACTTCTTTTATTGGACTCAGTTGTAAAAAACTGTATTATATATGTATCAGCAATAGTATTGAGTTAAAAGGTCGCTATTATCCTTCCCAATTGAAAGGTCTGTTTCATCTCTTTTCAATAGCATTTGATGGAAAACTAAATTAAATGCATCATATTGAAGGCTGACTTATTTTCTCTTTTGATACAAAAATTTAATATTGAAAACACATAATTATTTCCCATTGCTGGAAATATTGATTTGAATATGGTAATTCATTTGTTACTACTTAATATCTTGTTCCATTTATTTAAGAATTGCTATTTAATTCATAAATATTTAAATACAGATTCCTTAAATACCTTTAACATTTTTAGAAACTTAATACTGCTGAAAAGCAGGTATTCTTAAACTATCTTTTGACGGATTAATGTTGCATTTTCATATGAATCGTTTTGTAGTCGAACAAATTAATTGCTCTATTTCCGTAACTTATTTGCTGAATAGAATTTATGAAAATGATAGTTAGAGTTTTGTTTGGAAGTGTGTTGCTATGGTTAGGAGATTCACATCCTGTTGCAGCAATATGAAGTGGCGCGCTTATCCTGTAGGATAGAACCAGGTACCTTTGGATCCGAAGCCGAGTAACTTATCCACTACACCAAAATGATCACCCTGGTGCGGAGGTATAAGTACTGGCTTATATAGATGGTACCGCTACATACACCCCACCAGTGAGTCGGTGGAGGGCGAACGAACGATGCATTTTTTTTTCCATCAAGCGTGTTTTTGCTGCTGCGTCATGAGTTGTGACGGCTTTGCTGGTTGCGTCATATGTGAGAAGACTTTGTTGATTGCGTCATATGTGAGACGACTTTGTTCATTGCGTCATATGTGAGACGACTTTGTTCATTGCGTCATATGTGAGACGACTTTGCTGCGCCGAGTGGGTCCAGCGACTTTGCTGCGTCAAGTGAGTTTTGACGACTTTGCTTGCTCTTCTTGCAGGTAGATGGTGCCACGACAGTTCAGAACGTTGCGTCTTTCTGAGTTCAGCCAGGGTCACCAATGAAGTAGCGCGCTTATCCTGTAGGATAGAACCAGGTACCTTTGGATCCGAAGCCGAGTAACTTATCCACTACACCAAAATGATCACCACGGTGCGGAGGTAGTTACTGGCTTATATAGATGGTACCGCTACATATATTTGTATATAAAGGATCACGTTGATGTTACGAATTCTTTTGTAAAGAAATTTATGAAATATCGATAACATGTGTTAACCTTTTTTTACCAGTCGTTATTGCAATAAGTTTTAATAAGACGTTTATGTTATATAAAGTATCGATTTAATTAATATTATATTTCTTAGTAAAAAAAGGCACTCAATTCTTTTAATTATTTTTCATTAAAAATATTTAGAAAATATTTGTACGTAAAATATAATTATTTTCTTTAAAATCAATATATCAGTATTAGCAGGTTAATGTCTGACATTGGTATACACCGAAGAGTGTTCAGACATATCAAATTAACAAAAATATGAAATTATTTGTGGTTAATATAATTCGGCTCTTCATTACTCTCGGAACACCTACACTATATATATGTAGTTTGTCCACTGATTTCGGTCGCCAAAAAAATAACCTCGCCAAGTGACCCTCTATTTCACACTTTAACCTTATTTAATTTATTATTATTAAACTAAATTTGTGAAATAAATGATAAAGACCAAATTTCAAAATTATCTTCCTGGATTTGATATTTATTAGCGTTTTACGAACGTATTTTCTGAAGATTAAAATTTTTAATTTTCATCTATGTTAGGACCCAAAAATATATGATGTTTTACTCATAATTACATTTCTTTTTATTCCATTATATTGAGCAGAAAATACTTACAAAAATTCCAATAAAACTATAAAGTAAAGAGCAAAAAAAAAAAAAAGATATATATATATTTATTTTACGAATAAAGTATTTAAAAAAAACATAATCATTGGGCGTAAGAAGTTAACAATGTGTAATTCTGTAAAATGCTAATTGTTTTCTAAGGAAGAATTTTACCATTGCAGAACATTATTTCTCTATCCGAATTATGTAGACAACGGTTTTAATAGTTAAAATTATATTCGAATTTGACCATTAGTTGCAGAGAAAATTATGAAAAATACTAAAGGGCGATATACCCTATTTCTCCACCAGGCTTCATATTTTTCTTTTCTTTTCTTAACACCATGTGATGATTCAATCGATAATTATGAATTGTAAACTAGTAAATGATCCATAAGTCTCGAATTATAGAAAGGAATTGCATGCAATTTCGGATCTAAGACTTTTGTAACACGAGAATTAAATGCATAAAATGTTAGGATACTACAATTAATTATCAAATAGTCCAAAAAATGTCCAAGAGAGGAACACTTGAGTAACAAAACAAACCTTTTCCTCCAGAATCACAAAAAACATGTTTTTGAGAAATTAGTGGACACTCTTAAATCTTACCAGACAGTAAAATCAACAGCAAATACTTGGCTTGCATTCAAGACACCTAGAAAACGTTTTCTCAAAAGCCCCGTAAAGAGGCTGTGGGAAACTTATGACTGCAAACAGGTCATGATAGCATGACACATCATCTTAATAAAACAGGCATTATTTCATTCGGTATATGCCAAATTTGTGATTCGGGCATCATGAATGCATAGCTTTTGATACCAGAACTATGTAAAGGGTCTCAAAACCGTGATGAGATAAGCAAGTTATAATGGAATACCAGAATTTTCATGAACTATTTGTAAAGACTACATTTCCTACGTTCCTTTTCAAATGTTGTTTAAATCTTTAACCTTTTCTTTTGTTTTCGTGTTAATTTGTCCCAGTTTTTAAGCTAAATGTTTGTTCTTTCTTACTTATCATTGTTCTTGTGTGATACTTCAGCTGGTTTCTATCTTTGAATCAATCATTCCAATAAAGCTATATGTAACACCAGCATAAGAACAGTTTCAAAAAATGAAAGTTATTTATAACGTTATTTTTTTATATTTTAAGATGAGCAAAAATTTTACTTTTTGGTGTAAGCAGTTTTGAAAAGCGTTTAAGTGGAAGTATTTGATCATCAAGTATTTGAAACCCTCATCGAACTGACGAGCCATTTTATAGACTTCTACATTCAAAAATCGGTTAAAAACTAGTGGTCAACGTTTTCTCTGTTGAGTCGTAGATCTGAATGGTGTGCTACTAAAGACTAGTCCCGTAGAGGAGTTGATGCGGGCTAAATGTGTCGAGGCTCAAAGTTGAATTCTCACGTAGGTGCAGTATAGAAGTTGGGAGGGTTTGACGTCCCTTAAAGGAAGTCATCGCTTGACTGTTGTGACGTTTGGGAAAACTGATGGGTAGCGTAAGAGTCAAGAAATTAAATAATTGATTGATTTATGTCCACAGCTATTAAATACATTATTTACATTTAAATAGAAGTTATTCATACTATTGATTATTTCAATACTATAGAATATGCTAGTTATGAAGGAGAAGGTAAACACAACCTTTGATGTTCGGCTTTGCCTACTTCCTTCTAATCTCCCTTGTCTACTCTCGGACCCGCCTAGAAGTGTGGGAGCAACTAATTGATCAGATGATATGATTCACTAAAATTATTTTATTGTCACACTTATCAACACAAGCACAAAAATAATCCAAATAAGATAGTTTGTTCACTATTTAGAGACCGAAGGCGAGACCAGTTAGTTTGAGGATAGTATTTACGGACACTCAACTAATTTCCACGATAACTAATACTAGCTCGTTATTAACACAGACACGCCCTAGCAATTTTGTTTCTAATTTCTATTTAAATAATACGCACAATACCTGTACTCTTGTAAAGCAGAAGTGCTACAGTTGAAACCTTGAACACTAATAACTATCTAGATCAGCTCACATCCAAGGGATCCTCACTTTGGATATCTTCAATTCTCACTTTAATATAATTTTAGATTCGCCCTTCAATAACTCACGGCCTCCCTTCACTAACTCTCGATCCACACATCACTGACTCTCAAAACTCGCGAATACAGAATTTATACAAGGGGTGATCAAATGAAAAGGTACGAAACGACATAAAAATGAAACAGCTAAATATTTGCATATTCCGCCAAGGGAGAATGTAGCGAGACATCTCGGGATGCCATTGGAGACTCTGACTGCGATCGGATCATGCGCGGGTGCCCGCATGCGCAGGAGAGAGCAAAGGCTCTTATAAAAAGCGGCGTCCAAATGATGTGAGCACAGAATTACTCGAGCACAGAAAAAGCATTAACTCCGATGTGTACTGTGAGACACTCCGACGCCTACGCAGGTCCATCAAGAACAAAAGACTGGGCTGCTCACGGAGGGTGTGGTTCTGCTCCATGATAACGCGCGTCCACACATCTCCAGAGTCACACAAATAGAACTGGACAAGTTCCAATGGGAGACGTTGGACCATCCGTCCTACAGTCCGGACATGTCACCCTGCGATTTTCATGTGTTTGGTCCACTGAAGAAACACCTGAAAGGAAAGCGCTTCAACTCGGACGACGTACTTAAGGACACTGAAGGACTGGGTCTCGTAAAAGCCACAGGAATTCTGGGAACAAGGAATCCTGTGGCTTGTTCATCAGTGGGATCGTTGTGCTCAGGCCTATGGTGTATATTTTGAATAAAGTCTATATTTGTACCCACCGTGTCGTTTCGTACCTTTTCATTTGATCACCCCTTGTATAATAAACTTAATTTGCATAGTCACGTTTTCGAACTTTCAGTGAAAATTGGTTGAGTTAAATATTTTTCTTAAAGAGTCCTCAAGCGGTTAGTAGAGCCGCGTATAGATCCATCATAAGCCTTTCTTTCCAGTATTCAAAAGCGCACTTCTGCTCCAGTGTCTTGGGGGTGGAGGCGGTAACCACTGTCTCCGGAGGTATGGAATACAGTCGTTGGGTTTCTCTTGGCCATCGTTGTCGACTTGATGTCAGATGAAAAGACACCGTAATACTCAGAAGTGCACGTGTGGATATGAGCTGTGTAGTGCTATCTGTATAGGAAAGTCAATTTTGAAGCTGTGGGGATGGAAAACATTTTACACGGCGTTTCAAAATTACGAGATTTATCACCGAATGTTTCTGTGTAGCTTCATAGTACGATAAGCAATCTGCCTGTCATAATCTTGAAAAATTAAATGTAATTTTAAGATAAAAAATTAACCCTGAAATGAAAAACTTTGATGCATGAAAAAATCGTTTATATAACTGAAATATTCTGCTTCAGAAGTTAATTTAATTATTTCATTAAAACCTTAATTTTGCTTATTTTTCCCAAGCCAATAACATTGATATCAATTTTGTCTAGCTGCGATGAAGATTGAGAAAGTTGGTAAAGGACAATTTTAGGGGTGTTGATAACAATGCATTTTAGAAATCAGAATAAATTACACATTGACAGAATGTCCACATTCAATTAATATTTGTAACGTCTCCCTTTAATTACATATATTTACTCAGACTAATTTGTTTGGAAGAAAAAGGAGCTTCTTTATAGCTAATAATTGGGTTCTTAACTAACTATAAAGCAATTCGTTCACATTTAGTATCTGTGGTTTTTTTCTGTTTCAGCATTGTACTTTCTTCTGACTAGGTTAATCCACATTTATATTGTTAGACATTTGAAAAAAAAAAATTTCATTTTGGGATCCGAATTTTTTGTAGTGTACTTGAGTTTTTCCAACCACTACGCGCCATGAACTCGGATGGATAAACTGATTCGAAACCTACCTTCTTGTGAGTTTAGAGTTTTGTAGTTGGCAACAGCTGCAATGCAGATTAAACTAACTTAGCACGTGTATTTAAGGAGACCGAGGTTGGTCAAGAGATGATCGTGGTTTCAGACGAAATGATTTTGCTCTTCGACTGAAGGCATATTAGATATGTGCAACTGGTTTGTTGCTTAGTATTTTTTAAGATGTTTCGATTTTATTAGAAGTTATAGAAAATTGAAGGAGTGGTTCGAATCAGTTAACCAAAGTCTGGTTATATTATATTTTGATGATTATATTTTTTTAACTTAATGTTTTAATTGCTCCAGTGGCGAGCAAATTCACTTGGCTTATTTAAAGAATAAAATATATGTTTAAAGAAACTGCTTTCTTACTATGCCTCTCGACATAAAATTTCGCTGCCAAGCTTTGCCTGCGTTAGTTCACCATGAAGAATTATATCATATATGTGATTAAGTAAAATCATTTAGGCCTAAATGCTTAAGTAATAGTTTTCTATAAGCTTATGCTACAGGAATTTATTTAACTACGTTTATTTTCCCCTGCATGGTTAATATAATGAGTTGTAGTTTTTTTTTGCATTGGTTAATTGTGTATGAAATGAAAATATTACACACCAGTCTTTTCCATTAATGATCTCTAATTTATTAGTTATTAACTTTTGTAAATTGAATTAGCAAACCTTTTAAGGCAAAGCGTTTTTTGTTGCTGATAATGATTACTAATTTCACGGGAGGCCAGGAATTAATGTTCCTTTGTTTTGATATTACTTCGAATAACTCTTCTTTAATAATGTATCTTTTTTTAGTTATCATTTATTAAGCTAATATTACTTAGTTAGAAATTCTGTAAGCGAATTTATTTTATAAAATTATTTGAAATAATTTTCGTATACTTAATAGTGCCTATGACACATAAAACATGCTTTTACAAGTTTATTCGTAGGTTATTATTAATATGTGTGATAGGTACAAATGATTAAATTCTATCTGATACCGAATACATATTACATTGTTAAGAATTTCGTGCAATTAATGCATAAGATAGTGTAACTATTTTATATCAATGTTTAATACATTAATATTACCTTCTGTTGTATTTATTCTATGATAAATTTGCAATATTCGCAAGCAATACTGTTCCTTAGATTATAATGGCGATTCAATGGAAACCTGGAGAAATACTGACTGTACAGCCAAGTTGGCATCATTTTTGGTGATCAAATGGTTACTTCTGGAAATTACTGGAAAAATCTATTGACATCACGACCTATGACGACAGTGGATTTTTTGAGAAAGACCGCACAGACCATAAATAGCACAATCACCGAAATGGATCAGTATTGCTACAGTTGTTGAAGACTTTATTTACTACGATCGAGCAATTGTTTGCGAATAATTTTTATCATTACGTATTTGTATTTTTAAGCACTGATAGTTGTGTCCGAGTGCTATAGAAAGGGTGTAAAGACCTTCTGGGATTATTTTTGTTGATATATCCTGCACATCAAAAATTGCTTTTTGATTCTGATAAAACAAAACCCACGAACCGAGCTACGTAACAATATTTTTATCAATATCCTGCAATATTTTTTAATTGATTTTTTGGTGCAATTCTCGCTTTATAATGTTTAACATAACTTCCTCATGATAAATTTAAATATTCACATTTATATAAATAATATATTGAGTACGCTGTGTTTTGATAAATGTGGAATTTTTACAGTTTTGCTAACATTTTTAAATTCATTCTTTTACGAATTAAAAAGCATATTTTAAATATTAAACGAACTATTCTTAAATAGAAATGTTCTTTTAAAACATTATAAATCTGAAGGTTTTTGTTTAGTGGGTTTTTTAATAATTAATTGGGTAATAGATACAGAGATGCTACGATTTCCTTTAGAAATCACTAAAGAATAACGTTAACAATTATTATTAAAAATAGTAATAATGCAACAAATAAATAAAACAGTAAAACAACATTAAATGAATAAGCGTTTTATGGTGTTAATACTTTACTGTAAAAATATGCGTTTTGTGTGGCTTTGAAAAATGGTTACAATTACTCAAAACGAAAAAAATTGCTTGTTTCAAAAAATTGTATTTATATATAAACTTTTATGGGTGGATTCTTTGTGTAATAAAATTATTTTAATTATTAATTACACAATTTTCACTAGAAACATTTAATATTTAAACTACTATGGCAAATATACCAGTAAATGAATTTAATATTTTAAAAATATATTAAATTTTCAAAAACAAATGATTTTACAGCTGAAATCAGAAGAATAAACTTTTAAAGACGAAAAAAATAAAAAGGTTTTGCTAACAGATGTACATTTTTATATAACGATTTTGGATCTTTTTAGAAATGAATAGATAATTAGAATAACGAAGTCATTCATAAAGCTGAATAAAAAAATATTTATACACATTAAATTACCTGAATAAAGTTTCCTTTAACGCAACATATTGTCCATTTATATTTATGCAAAAGTCAAGAACTAAATAGTAAGTAAATAAATTTTAAATATCTTGAATCGAATAATTTTTTTATGGAGAATAAGCGGTTATATGTCTTTGAATTTTTGTGAAATATATATTGCTGGAAAAAAGATGCAAAGCATTTATATTTTCTTCCTAAAAAGACTGCTTATAAAATTTTACACGCTCAGTAAAGAGATGGAGAGTGATCTTTGGAATGATTCAATTCTGCTGCAAAATATTTAGCAGAAAAAGGAATTAGAGCACCCCATTTCCTGTCAAAAAGGTGCAATAAATCAGATTCTTCTAAATCAAATTTGAAAAATCCAGAAATCTGTATAAACTTCGGGAATCTTTTTTGACAAATATTGCACAAAAATAGTTGAAATTGAATTTTTTAAAATTTAAACTTATTGCTATGAAAATAATATAGTATAAATAATAAAAATATGCGGTTCAATGCAACAAATACAAAGCCACGTACAATTTATATGAGTATATATAAAACAGACGGTTTCATTGAAATGTTTGCTTAGAAAATGTATTATTTCTACCTCAGTCTTCTGTAGTGAAATAGATAAATGAATCTTAAGATGATCTTAAGAGATCTTAGATAAATGAAGCTTAACTAGGAAATATTTTTCAGAACTATGCCAGTAGTATCTAATAATTCACAAAGTCTTCTTTTGAATTTGTAGGTAGTTCTGAACTAGATTAGACCAAATTAAAATTATTTTGTAAAAAATGTTTTATACTTTTAAATTATAATTTGTAAAAGAAAAAAATTTTCCTCAAATAAAAAGGAAAACACGTTTGAAAATTTATTGTTATGAATTTTTTTCCACATAAACCATTAAGTCTCGATAGGTGACTGAGAATTCCGCACTTGAGAAAATTCTGGGTTCTAATCAGACGCAAAAAGTAAATCAAGCAGCTAATAACGAATCACAAATATCGTGATCCAGTTATAAAGAATTATTTGAGTAAGTCAGTGCCTCGCAAACTTTCAATGTATGCGACCCAATTTTCAATCATAATTTTTAGGGTGCCCCTCTCCCTGCAATAAAAATATATTGAATTTTCAATAATAATGTACTTTGATGCTAAAGCTACAAAACAACTTTAATTATAAATTGTACAAATTATCAAAATAAGTATCAAATTTTGCATATAATTTTGTATATGATAATTCCATGGGGGTGACTAGTAATTATTAAACAGTTTCTTAACTTAGTTTTGATGAATTACTTATCACACAAATACATTGTTTAGTACTGTTACATTTATATTATATCATTGTAAATATGTATTTTTTACTATCTCAAAATGTATATTTTGTTTTGTTTTGATTCCATTCAGTAAACTAATAATTTTTTTTAAAATCTTTTTATTTTGACTTTTTGGATATGCTCACCCCCCCCCTTATTAGGTTACCACGCCACTCTAGGGGCGCACCCCACAGTTTGAGAAACGCTGGAGTAAGTTTATTAACATCGCACTCAAAGACAACACGAGGGATATTGGTTATTTTCGAACAACTGTAAGTGAAAAGGACGGCACCTGAGCTGGCAAACTTCTCTTCATACTACCACACCACGTTGACGGGAGGACTTTGAGCACGGTGACAAATTTAATATGCATTAGTCCCTCTTCGCTTCTTGTCTTCAGAAGCGTTAGTTCTCGAGCTCCTGACATAATAGATATAAGCTTATAACCATGAACATTAGGCTACCTCGACCACCAAAGAATTAAAAGATATAACCATAAGAAACGCAAGCATCCTAGCATAAGATCTCTAAATCTTTAAGATATTTCTTCTAAGAAACAAAAAACAATGGAAATTTTGCTGAATAATATGTTCCGACTAGCATCAATTCACTATTTTACAGGGTGATTCATAAAGAAGTATATACCTTACAAATGTTGTAAAATATTAAAAGGGAAAAACCCACATGTCCTCAGCGAACTGTGAAGCAGATTTACTCTTAAGTTTCTGATTAGCCCTTGAGGGAAGTGACGTCTGCAATTAAGTTCCTGCCATACGAGTAAAAATGGTGATGCTTGGAAGAGAGAACAAAAAGTTTATCATGTGTTTTGTATTTTCTTCTGGCTTGATATTACCATTGGCGTAATAAATAATATTTATTAACAATAAAATGAATGTTAAGTTGTTTTTAACATAAAGATAAAAAACAAGTTAACTGAATAACCAGTATGATGAAAAGCTTTTAAGGTAACTGGGACGTCTACGACAAGGAAAAATGAACTTTTTTTTTGCACTAAATTTAAATGGTTCTCACTTAAATTAAAACCATTGCTAGTAATATTTTTAAGTTGAATTAACAGCGCATTTCTGTATCTGTTAATAAAAATAATTCCATTTTAAATTACAAATACATCCGTATAAGCAATAATTAATAAAAAACTATTTTTTTATTTTCAAGGCATGTTCTTACCTTTAGGTACACTTTGCATAAAATCCACTGCGTATACAGCTATAAAATTTTACAGGGTTTTTGCAAACCTAACAATCCATTAAATAAACGAAATGAAATTTTCAAAAATAAATTTATAAAAATTATAAAAAATTTTAAATGTGATTTAAATTTACTTTAAATTTTATGCAGAAATTGTGCTATATCTAAAATTCATGAATGTTTATTTGAAAAAAATTCGTTCACTTTTTTGAAAATGTGTTGATCTAATAGTGTACAAAATATCAGCTCTATAGGTAAAGCAGATTTTGTGAAAAGTGTACCGGAATCACCGAAAAAGGCATTGAGAAAATTGCAAATAAAGATATTTTAATCTATGATTTGTAAAATAATATTTTTAATACAATATGAAGCCATATCATTATTAATTGGATTATTTTGCATCATTTCACAATTTTTAAATTGTAGGTTTGAAATTCTAGATTATTTAGTAGTCTTTTTAATTACTCTTTCCTCACTTCATCAACACGTGTTATCAACGATTCCCACCTTCTTCCATCTAAAGTACCAAAGTTTTAAGCTATAAGCTTTAGTATTTTTACTTCACTTTGAACATTACCATTACATGATATTACAGAATTCCTTACACATATTTTTATTGTTATAAAAATACACAAAGAAAATGTCCTTGATGAATTTAAGAAGTTAATTTGATGTCTAATTTAAATGGAACTGTTTTTTTAAAAATTATAACAAAATAATCTGTTTTTGTATTTATACATATGAATATTAATTTGTTTTAAAATAAAGTCAACAGTAATAAACATATAGTTTTTTATGTGCATTCAAATGATAAAAATAAGCAGCTATGAAAAACCGAAATGCTGTGTATTTAGTTTAGAATTATTCTCAGTATTCTCTACCTTTGTACTATATCCATTTGATTTATAGTTTAAGAACCCTACACGGAGTATTTATAAATTCCAAACTATAGGCATAATTAACATTTCAAAAATAAAATTTTGATTTTAAAATTTTGTAACTTATTTAAATTTTCAGTAATTTTTTCACAAAAAAATGTAGAATTTTCTATAAATTTGAACATATAATGTAGAAAAATCACATTCTTTGTATAGAAAAAAATTATTTACAATAGATTTTAAATACAATGTGGGCATTGAAGAAGGTGTAATTGAATTACAGTTATATCACGTTTACAATTTTAAAATTCAATTTTCTAACGTTCTATTTATCGAATTCTTATAAATAACGCCTCCATTGATGCAGCAAAGTTTCCTCTATTTTTTAAAAGTAAAATAAAAATGTAAAGTTTGAAGCACCTTCACGTCCTAGTTATCTTAAGAAATGTCTTATGATTCCTTTTAAGCGAGTTCGTGAATTTAACAAAATGGAATCTGCAACTGTTGTGCAACGCATTTTCGATCACTATTAGAAAAAGAACCTCCAACTGGAAAATCTATCAACGGCATGTAAATTTTAAAACGACGGTCTATTTGTGCATGAGTAAACTTCCTGGATGACTAAATGCTTAGCAACAATTAGTCGATAGAGTTTGCACCTCTATTCATGCACGAGCCGTGGACTAAAACATGCCACTTATCCAATGGCCGCTCTGAAGTCCTGACTTAGTACACACTCTGAATTTTTCCTGTCTGTTTACATAAAGAACAAGGTATTCGTTTCTCCCTTTCCCCTTAATCAGCGGTATGGAAACAGCGTATCACCACTGTTTTCGATAAACTTTATAAAGGTACCTTAACACGCTTTCTTGCAAAAAGGAATTACCAGCTTGATGTTCAAACATTGAACGTCTGTGACTGTACTTAACAAAACTTAAAATAATCCCATACAATTCTGTTACAGGCGTCATACAATACATTGTTTACATTGGTTTTTATTAATAGTGCATTGAAACTATACACTTCTTTATGAATCACCCGGCATTATTATTCTACACTTTATACTGCTGTTGTAATATACACATATCACGTCTCGTTTTCCAAAAGGTAGCAACTAAAACTTGTAATAACTTCAAAGAAAATCTAAGTTAAAGGAGGAAATCTTATCCCCTTGTAATCAGTCATTTCGTCTCGAATTTCACGCGAATGTACCATCTTGAACTTAAATATTTACATTCAAAGATAAAAGAGAAATCTAATCTAGCACTCCAAAGTAAAATCAGCTTACCTAGTAAAAACTCACCTAAATTCGAATCTAACGATTTCATTTCCCATAGGGTAGGGTAGAAAGTACGATTTTTCCTTAAGTAAAATATACATACAATTGAAAAGTCACATCAATGAAAAGAGGTATTTATAGAAATACATCGGCCGTAAATTTTTTATGAAATAAAATTCCACCATAGAAGAACAACATGAAAACACATTTTTTTCGATTATAAGTACCATACATTGAGTAAAGAACATTTTAAAGAGAATTTTGTTTAAAATGCTTATTAATGTTTTAGAAAATAAATGACACCGTTTCCCTTTTTAATTACTAAAGAAAGCGAAAATAATTTTAAGCATTTCAAGTTAGTTATCCGTAATCACGACATATTTTAAAACTCAGGCTGATCAACGGCTGATTGGATTCCCAGTTTAAACACGCATTTATTATTATTACAATAACATATTTACGCTTTCTAATGAGGAACTCGGAAATGTTATTAAACTACACCAGAAGACACATCAGCGATCTCTACAGCATTACATACATTATCCAGTTATTTGAACTTTTGAATAATAACTTATTCAATAAGCGCCAAAATAACGTGGCACATGTGTCCAAGAATTAATAATCCAATGTAAATAACGACTCGGTTCGGATGTTAATTTCTCTGAGCAATTCGTACAACTTAACTTAGATAATTTAATATTGCATTTAATTTTATTGGTTAGTTGTATACATTCGAAAATTACTAAGCTCATGGAAAGTCATGTAGTGCTTGAGGAACTCATGTGTTGGTACTAAATTTCAATTTAATTTTGCGAAATTGATTTCTTGAAGTTTACACATCTAAGTTATTTTTAAAATTTGCTCATCCACACAATTTAGTTTCATTCCATGATATAATTATCTTTGGGATTAAGTATATTATAAAGAAATAATTTTGAACTTTCATTCATTCAATCTAATTTATTATCTTGATTCTACATTTAAATTTAATTTCAGTTATTTTTTAAAGTTTACTAGTTATTGGCTTTATATTTCCTTTATCGTCATAATAACTCTTTTAACATGATTTTTGTGATACTTTAGTTTTAAGATAGGAATTTTTTTGGCTAACTTTCTTTTGTTTCAAGTAAATCAAGTCAAAATAATTTCTCTAAACCTAAAATAGTAAAATTATTTCATTAGTTCGAGGACTGAATTATATAATATAAACTTTTAGACAGAATATTCAATCAATGAAATAAAGAAATTAATCCAGAATAATGTTTGAAAAAGAAGTTTACTTGCAACAATAGTCAATTTCATAATATGTATTAAAATATTTCGTTTTCTTCTTAAAAATACTATAATAATTTTTACATTTAGAAGTGATACAAATCGTGATAAATAAAATAAAATTCAACGCTCTGACACAAAAAAAAAATTTTCCTAATTCCCACACACGCACAGAAAAAAATTTCTTCCACTAATATCTATATATATATATATATATATATTGCAGTCACTATTTAATTGAAGATTATTTCACATTTATTTGAGCAGATGAAAACTAAGAAATTGATTACCGAAACAGAAAAACATTGGGATTGCAAATATATGGTTGGATATTTCTTTTTATATGCCATCTGTGTTTCTAACTGCTGCACCCTTAGTGATCGTTGCCTAGAGTAGTCTTTTGGGAAATTAGTTACGGCATCTAAAAACTCCCGGTTAATAATATTCGAAAATATTCATTCATAGCAATTTTCTGCCTATTTTATGATAATGACCTTAAAAATGGAGGAATATATCTTTAAGCTTCCTTTATTAGATAATATTGAACTTCAAATGATTTCTAACAATTTATTTCTTTGACTTAATTTTACATTAGAGAAAATGAAGAATATTGATTGGATAAACTGGAAAGAAACCAAGTACTTATTCTTACTTGATAATATAAAACTGAATACACTAAAAATAAAATTTATTATCTTTTAATGTTTTTCTAAGGTATTCTCATTGGTTTTTACCAGGTAAATTGCGATGTAGATTTATACTTAAACGTAGACACAGATTAGCTAGGATAAAAATACTCTATATACATATATGTGTATTTTTAAGCAATCGCACAAAAAAGAATTTTTAAGCAAACACAAATGAAAATAATGAAAGGCCTTTACGTGGATTTGTTAAAATTTGTATTAAATATAAAAAAAAAAATCA
This sequence comes from Trichonephila clavata, assembly GCA_019973975.1. Lineage (NCBI taxonomy): Eukaryota > Metazoa > Arthropoda > Arachnida > Araneae > Nephilidae > Trichonephila > Trichonephila clavata. The sequence continues at coordinate 27,605 of BMAO01021413.1, forward strand.
AAAAGGTATAAATTATATACATATAATTCTATGGAATTTTGTGTTTAAAATATGCATATTAAGGTATGCTCGAATTATATAAAATCCGGATATATTTATGTATTTCCAAAAAATATTTTAATATATGCATTCGAGATTTTAAAAAAGAACAATTCCTATCATACAAGAAAAAGCGTGAAAACAAGCTATCGATAGCTCACAAAATCATATAAATTTCATCATAAAGCAATAAAACTTGCATACTATAGTATATGATGGTTGACAGTTCAAGAGAAAGGGAAGAGGTGGCAGGGAATAATGCTGGAAAATGCGGAATTCCTGACCGTTGAGGGTCACTTGGATCTCGCGTATCAGGTGAAACTTATCCACAGCCAACCTTAAAAGCATAGGGCAACCATCAGGCTCCAAGTATTCAAACACGTACCATTGACTGCTGATTGCGGTAGCTAAATCCCTAACAACCCAAATAAGGATACAAGCTATACATAATCCATATAAATTCCTCGAAACAGATTTAAAGTCATTTTAATGCAGAAGGGACAAATGCGATTCCTCTGAAAAGTCAAAATTATATATTTATCCATATGAGGAATTAGGCACGCCAGAATATTATCTAATCACAGCAAAGAGCATCTTGTTGATTTGCAGCTACATATGACATTAGATTATTGACGAAACAGATTGTTGCGCAATAGCTACTCATTCTTACGTTAATTAAATATCTATATATATAAAGGAGAAAAGCGACTCACTCACTGACTGACTAATCACGATATATCCGGAACTATTCAACCTACAGATTTGAAATTTGGTAGACATGTTCCTTTTATGGAGTAGAGATCATCTAAGAACGGATTTTGTGAAATTCGAATCGTAAGGGGCGTTACGGGGGGGTTAAGGGGCGTTATAAATAATTGTTTCCATTTTTAAACTACTCGACGTACAATCTTGAAATTAGGTAAACAGATTCCTTTCATAGAGTAGAGATCCCCTACAAAATGAGTTCGGTGAAAATTGACCCCCAAGTGGCGTTGCGGGGGCTTAGGGGCCGTTATAGATAATTATTAACATTTTTAAGCTATGAGACGCAAAGTCTTTATATTTGATAAATATATTCCTTTCATAGAGTAGATATCAGCTACAAGATGGGTTTGGGGAAAATAGCCCCCAAGTGGCGTTGCGGGGGATTAAGGGGCGTGATAGATAAATATTTTCGTTTTTAAACTACTTGACCTATCAGCTTGAAAATTGGTAGGCATGTTTCTTTCATGGAGTAAATATCCGTTACAAAATGGGTTTTGGGAAAATTGACCCCCAAAGGGTGTTGTGGGGGGGTAAGGGGAGATATAAATAATCTATATATATAAAGGAGAAAAGCGACTCATATATATAAGCAGTAAAAATTTATAAAACATCATGTAATACCCAGCGAAGCGGGCGGGTAACGGCTAGTATACATATAATGCCTTCATTTTGTTAATGAAGATGTTGTAGTCATGGCAAAAGAAATAGCAGTGCAGAAAAACCAGAATATATTTTAAATATTGGAAGAGTGTGAGTCTTATGATACATTTCGTTACAATTGTCAAACGACGAAAGGTCCAGAATCATCTTTTTTTAAATTCGTATTACAGTTAAATGCAGTCAAGTGCTTAAGTAAAACTACTTTCATGTAACTCAAAAATAACCTATAATAGGAGTTTAAGTGTCCCTTAGAGAAACTAGTACTCTTCCATCGATTCAACTTATAATCATCCTTTCTTACATTCAAATCGGGAAAAATATAATCACATGCTCAAATAGAAGGAAAATATTAGATATTTTTTATAAATTACGCAAGTGAATTTAGGGAAAAGATTCAATATCTAAATAAAGTATATTAAGTTTTTAGGATACTCCTTTTTTGTCCAGGAATCACGAATAAATCTATCAAAGTACAGGTTTTAACCCTTTTAAAGAGAAATAAAATGAGGCTTGCGTTTCAAAATATGGTATTTGCGACTATGATTTAGAGAAAAAGTATATAAAATTAAAATTGCTATTCATTTAAATTATTACATATGTAATGTCATATCAATTAGGATTAATATTAGTGGAACTAAGCCAGTTATCCAAGCATTAAAAATTCAGCGAACTGTAGCCTAATTGTGATAATGATAAATTCAAAGCTCAGCTCTGTTTTAGAATATTTGTTTTTAATTTGAGAGATACGGAATAATTTTCTATAAAAAATTATTTTATTAAAAATATAAAATTTAAATTCCAAGAGTTTTAGTTATTTAACACAACTAGGTTATGTACCAAGTAAATTGTTCTGGAAAATAAATTAAGGCGAATCATAATATTTCGCTAACTTCGGAAAAACAAATTTGAAACGTTATTTTAACTTTCAACCAAAAAACTTAAGGTAAATCGATCATATGCAGTTTAAAAATACAAATTTGTTGGGAAGCATATACTCCTTAAGGGAAGAAAAGTCTATATAATAATAACACAATAATTTTTCCAGATAAAAACATAACTTGGAGTGATTAAAATAAGGCAATAACTGCATCTTCAGATGTTTACTTATTTCAATATCTTACTTTCAGACTTTACTTTAGGGATGTTTTCTTAACCCCTTAGGGCCATTGATATTTATAAAGGGAATGACTACATCATGTTCTTTTCCAATCGGGAAATTAACCTTCATTGCTGCTATACAAATATTCTCACTTTAAAAAATAATACGAGTGGAGTATTTTGATTGAAATGGGAACTACATATAATTTTTGTTCAATATTTGTTTTGGACAGCAAATAATTTAAATTTTTCATAATGTAAACAAAACCCATGCATATTATTATATATGTAGAAACATATGATTTGTACTTATAAGTTTCCAAGTTTAATTTTACTGCTTTATTTTTACTTACTGAAAATTTAATTATCCATCAGCATTGGCATGACTGCCCTTTGTGGGCCTGAATCTTCCTCAAAAGTTTTTCCCTTTCTGCACTTCTCCCAGCATTTGATCTCCAGTTATTCACTTTTTGGAATGGAAACGTCCTCATCCGCACAGTCTTTCCATCTCCTTTTGGGTCTTCCTTTTGTTGTTTTTTTATTAGAAAGAATTGCATTACAAATTTTCTATGTTGTTCGTTCTGGGTTCATTCTTACTATATGCCCTGCCCATCTCATTCTACTTAGTTTTATGGACATAATAGTATCACCACTATTAAAAATTTTATATTTTTCAAAATTATATCTTTTTTCCAACTGTTATCGAAAACAGCCCCAAATATGGTTCGCAGGACATTCCTTTCAAAAATCGCCAATATCTCCTTTCTTTGTGAAGGTTCATGTCTCTGAAGCATAAATCAAAACTGATTTAATCAGTACCTTATACAACATGATCTGTCTTTCTTTTTGTTAAGTGAGGCTTCAGTAATGATTTTAAACCAAAGAAAAGCAATTAGCTGCAATAATTCTCTTTCTGATTCCAGGATTCATGTCATTTGGTAATGCATTTATGATCCTAGATGGGTAAAAAATTTTCCAGGTTCAAATTTAAAGGAGTCTATTTAAAATCGATTAGGAATGGTTTCTAAACCACAATACATATATTTTGTCTTCTCCACATTCACTTATATGTTAATTTTTATAGCAGATATCTCCAGAGCCAGAAAGCTTTCACTCAATGCAGCTCTAGATCTTCCGATAATGTCCCTATCATCAGCTTATGCCAAAATATGTATTGATTTACTAAATAAAGTACCTGTAGTATTTATGCCAGCATCCCTGATCACCCTCTCTAGAGCAATGTTGAACAAAAAAACACGCCAACGCATCTCTGTCTAACTCCGTCATAAATTACAAATGATAAATTTAATTATTATTCTGCTTAATTATCTTACAATTTTATTCTGTCTATTCCTCTTTATCAATCAATTATTTAAACTTTACTTTCTTCACATATAAATAAGAAAAATTAAAGCAAATCGCATTAATATTTTGTATTTTTTAAGTAATTTTGGCCTTATTAATTTTTTAAGTAATTTTGGTCTTATTAATTTTTTAAATAATTTTACTTAATATTGGAATTAAATTTAATAAATCCGAGATTTCTTGAGCATTCTGTTTTGCAAAAGTGTTTTTAAAGAGATAAATGATGATCGAGATACTATGCTAGAGGTCCCCAAACTTTTTTTTCTCATAGACCCCTTGCCCTGTTTTTCAATTTGGGGTAGACCCCTGCTTACGTAATATTTAACTTCTCCAAATTTAACCACTTGAATGTGTTTATGACAGCTGGTACATAGCTACTTACTTTAAAAGATTGAATTTTCTAACTGTAGTGAAGTATAGAGTTTAAAACTGAAGAAACACATGTTAATTTAAAATTTAAGTGATACATAAGATAACTGAATAACAAACAAATGTTTATAATGATAGGGATAAATGTGTGGCTTCAATAACAAATTTTGAACATTTGTCATCAATCTTGTCAGGTTTAACCTTAAATTTCCTCGGTTGGTAGTGTCCAGCCGACAACCGCGCTGAAACTCCTTTTCACAAGAAAAATCATTTAAAAGCTTTTTTATAATACTCCCTAACTCGAGATAAATAGCAGGTATGTTTATTAAAGCCAAATTTGCTGACATCAGCTTCTAAACTTTGTTTTAAGATCTGTTACTGTTTATTTCGATCAGTTACTCTTGTAATATGACAATTTTTTTTAATGTGACCATATGAATTCATTACCTTCTGTGGTAATGACCAAGTAAAATTATTCTCAAATCTAGTTTCAAAATCTGAATAAAGGGAGCTTAAATGTTGAAAGTAAATTAAAAGCTCATTTTCCAATTGAGAACCTAGGAAAATTCGCGACAACCAATACTATAATCCTTTAGCATAATTCTAGCAAGAAACGCTTAAATGATGGTCCTTGAAAAAGTAAAGTTTATGCTGTCACCTGATAAAATTTAATGAGGTTAATTTGAAGTTAATAAATATTTCTATTAAATAGATAAGAAATGGTTTCTATTTGATTAAAATTTCTTTTAAAATTAAAGTCATGATCTGGTTTATTAAGAACTACTGTCGTAGACCCTCCACCCCCATTTACACCTCATAGAACCCAAACTATTTTTTTTACTGTCGTGGACCCCTTGCAGGTCGTCATAGTGAGTGAGTGAATATTAACGTCGCACTGTTCAGCTACACGAGGGCTTTTGGCGATGGACCTCATAATTTTGAACCATGGTCAAGTGACGAAGATGACATTCGAGCTGGAACGCCCTCTCCTAACTACTACACCACACTAACGGGAGGAGGTTTCAGCTCTCGACAAAATTAACGTGCATCGTTTCCCTACATGGCGGGTCTTCAGTGGCACTAGGTTCGAACTCATGACACGCCGGCACTAGGCTCGAACTCATGCCATTACCTGGGCCACTGCGGTCGTCATAGACCTCTAAGGGTCTATATAGAACCACCTTGGGAATCACTGTACAATCCAGTACTAGTTATTTGTAGTGAACCTAATTTCTGTTACCGACCATAATTATCCAGCTTCAATAATCAGTTCAGCATCAACCATCGAGAACTCTTTTACAGTTTTTTCAATGGGAGGTCGCCCATCACAAGCATCTTTGAAAAATAAATTCCTTTTTTATTAATTAAGTTAAGGCGTTTGCTTTACTTGGTGCTTCACATTCAAAGTGAGTGAAGAGAAACTTCAACATTTTCCAGAAACCCATGGCCTAATATTTGTATATCATGAGTCACGTGAAAAATAATGTGTTTCTTGCTAGTGTCAGAACCAATATAGTAGTCTCATTCTCGGTGACCTGTTCAGAAATATTGTATAGACTAACACAGGGGTCGACAACCTATGGCACGCGAGCAACATGTGGCACGCGGCAGAATTCTCAGTGGCACTCTGCATAAATCTATAAATATGTCAATTTTTAAGTAGATGAAAGTTGATAAATTTGGAAAGAAACTTATTTGGAAATGTTTCTTTTCAAAATTACCAGCACAATTTCTTAGAATTACGGACGTTAACGCAATTAAGAAAAAAATCTTAAGGATAACTCTAAAAATTAATTTATAGCTATTTTGTAAATTATTCAATGCTGGGGAGATTTAGTTGTTTGAAGAGATAAAATTACATGTAGTCTGCTTTTGATTATATATAAGTAAAAAAAAAAATTCTTCATATGAAAACTATTTAGAGTCCTCAAAGAAGTTGTTTAACAATTGAATGGTTTTTTTTTAAAAAATCGTGTCAAATTGAAAGTCACAAATTCTACCCCTGATTTTGCGATATGAAAGTAGAGCGGTGCAAACACTAGGTTCGCTTTAAAATTTTTATTTATCTTTTTATTTAACTATAATAAAAGGAAATACGTATCTTTTATGTTCTCTATTTCTTATTTTAATAAATATGTTTGAAAATACATAAAACGTGGTAAATTTTATTTTGTCTTTATTTTAGTTGAAGAAATATTTATATTTTATGCTGTTTATTCTTATTTTAAGAAATATCTTCAAATGATGTAAAATTAATATATAATGAAACTATATTATTTACCTCTATCTCTAACTCAGCTAAAAAATCTCGTACTGTATGACACGCTAAATAATATTAGTAGATTGGTTTGGAACGCCACAGCTAAAAGGCTGCCAACCCTTGGGCTAGCATAACTAAAATATCAAGCTGTATTACATCAACAACACATATGACTGCATTATCGAAAGCAGTCAAAAATTGAAATTTATTACAAAAAAATTAATTTTTAGTGATAAACGTAGCTATCTTTTCTGAACTAAACACAAATTTCTCAAAAAGCAAAATATTTCTTTATTCTTTTTTACAATGACTTAAAAAAGTAAAAAGTACATCACAAAATTTCGACTTAGGACTCCTATCCACCCCACCATCTCCTTTATTTTTCAAAGATAAGTAAAAATAGTGCATTAATTCTGAAACTATAAATCTAATAAACACTTTTAATTTTTAGAACCTGAATTATTTTTTTTGGTGTTTTGTAACAAGGTTGATCAGTTTTATTCTGCTAATTTCCGTAATTTTGTGTTTAATGGAAAAATGGACCAAAGAAGCATCATTATAAAAAAAAAAAGAAATTCACATTGTATTATTCAGCTATGACCATTAAAAAGTAATTATGAAATGTACGATTAAAATATTTAACATCAAGAGTTATTATTTAAAAAAAAATATTTAAAACGTGTAAACAATATTGAATGAAAAGAAAATTCTGCAAAGGAACGAAATGATATTTTAAGAAAAATTTTAATACTAACACATCATTACCTGATTATAAAATTTCAAGCAATATCATGCATATTTTTTATTTGGTTTTAAAACAGTGCTAGGAATAAAATAAAATGTTTATAATGTTTGCATACGAAATATAATTAGCAATAATTATTTTTATTTAGACAAAAATGATGAATTTGATAAAAAAACGATTTAAATTATAACATTTTCTTGAATAGCATACCTGTTTTTTTTTAGAATATCATAGTGTATTTAACATTTTGTATAAATTATAATTTTTAAATAATAGAGTCGGCTCATGATAAATAATGATCTTTCTTTTTATGATAAAACAAATATTTTTATTATTCGGAAATACAACATAATATTTTATCAAGATTTTTTTAGAAAAAAAACATACAACCTTAAAAATTGAATACTAAGCACGTCTTAAGGTATCCGAACACGTTCGGAGTACTTATTAACAAAATAGCATACAAAAACATTGTAAATGCCCTTTTAGGACTCAATACAAATAAATATTACTATTAAACTATCAAAATTTAAAATAAATTAACTGAATTTTACAAAAAATGCAATTATAAGTGAAATTTCAGCAATATTTTTGAAAAACTTGAAAGCAGTTAGAGAAAAAAGTAATAAACATATATTAGTAAAAGTATTACTAAAGCAAATTAAATGCATTTATCTAGAAAATGTACTAAAATTTTAATTTTTTAATAAAATTTGAAAATTTTAGAGCTTATTAAGTATAAGAAATGTGACATTTTTTATGAGACCATTATTTAAATAACAAGCCATAACTCAAAAAGTATTCATACAATAAGAAATACTTTAGTACATTCTCTGGAAAATAATATAAATATCGGGTTCAAAAAGTTTTATAGGAATACATTCGTAATAGTTTGAGTTATCAGACTCGCCATGATAGATTTTGAGCAATTTAAATGCCCACTTCTGGTAGATCAAAAACCTACTTCTGGTTTATCTAAATTTATAAAATGGATTGTAACTTGGCCTCTAGGAAGTGTAGAAACAAAACAAAGTATGTTTCGTGAAGTCAAAAGATAGCTCTATTCAATAAAATAAAAAATAAAAATATATCTTGACTGAATTTGGCCATTTTCAACGTGTTCGGATACCTTAAAATAGTTAAAAGTTAATTAAATGTAAATTAGTAACTAATTAATATAATGAATAATACAATATTTAATTTTCTTTCACTCGCTTAAAATATTTTTTTTTCACATAAGGCGGATTTAGACAGAAAATAACATTCAAGACACGATAAAATTACATTTATATAAGCAGATAAAGATGTAACATAATATCTAAAAAATTATGCTTGGGATTTGATACACTAATATCATATACCTTTGTTTTGAAAAAATCACATAATTTTGATATAATGCTGTTTGTCTATGAATTGATCCATTTTCTACTAGACAAACATTTGTGTAGCACGAAAGGGCCAAGGGCCTAGCATTTGCTCGACTCCTCCCTTAACTTTTCAAAAGATTGCTATCCCAGACATTGAACAAGTAGGTTAATATATATTCGTATGTCTATTCAAACATTTGTATTTGATCATAAGTAATCTAAAGTACAAATATTAGGTGCTACTATTATTGAACTAAATTAAAAACAGAAATAAATGAAAATTTGAGATATCGAGTAACATAAAATAAACTTGAAAACTTTTCTTTGTTGTCCAAAATTGCCGACAAAGACAAAAAGGTGAACAATGTAAAAGTTTTAACATTTTTCCTGTAAAAATTTCTAAAGAAAACAGTCAATTCTTACACATTTTTTGCAAGAATTTCAGACATTGGCAAAAAATCTTTTCGAGATAAAAAGAATTACATTTTAAAAATTCTATTCATCTGAGGAGAAAAGTTTTGTAAGTGTGTTAAATGAATATCGAAGCCTCTTTAAACCAAGAAAAACCCTATACCAGCCATGTAATAAAGTCATTATACAGTCTAAAGGATTAGATAATTAGCAAAATGTCCTTTAGCATACTTTCAAAATCTAGGATAATGTTTTAAAGTAACTTCGCTTATAAAATGCATTTTAAAAAGCTTTAGCTTTATACCCAGTCATTGCGTATGAATCGAATGACACATTTCTTATTTTACGGGTAAAGTATTGTATATTGAGTGCGCTTAACCAAGTTTATTTAAAAACAAAAGCAAGTTAGAAGCTTGAAATGAATGGAAAATGTATTACAACAATAATTTTTTCCTATAGGCTATATATATAGCTATAACTACTAATAAATTGTACCTAACCACTTTTCAAATGCCAACTTTTATCAGTAATGAACTAAATTTCTACATTATGTTAGCGATAAAATTTTACAGCTCTCATTGAACTTAAGTTATTCTTACAATGTTATTACCAATGATGTCCTAAACCATCTCAAGTTGTTTAATCTACCTGGAGGTAATGGGACGGATCGATTTTTACAATAATTTACTCGTTTGACAGTGTATCAGTAAGTTCAGTTTTGGGGCATTTCATTGCGATAGCTGGTGGTTATAATTTTGCGTTCCGTGTAACACGTTTTACTATTGTTTTTTCAAAGATGGGTATTGCTCCAAGGAAGCTTTCTAAAATAATCGCTCCTAATGAAATACACTTCTATGACTGTGAGAGATATAGCTACTGGCAGTTGGTGTGGACAAATCACGTGTTTCTCGAATTTTAAAAACATTTCAATATTCCGGAACATCGTCTCCAAAAAGAAAAGGAAAATGTGGGGGAAAAACTTCTCCAAGAACTCATAAAGTTATAATAATAAATAGCAAAATAAATCCAAGAAAGACAATCCCAGAACTTTGAAAGGATTTATTGGATTATAGTGTTGAATTAAATACCTCAATTGCACGCAAAAAGGTTTTGTAAGCTGGTCGTAAGACACAACAAGCCTGAGAAAAAAAAAACAATTTCTAATTCGGAAAATGATGAAAGAACTTTTAGCATAGGCCAAAAATACTGATCTTGGACTCTTTCCGACTGGTAACAGATAATTTTCAGTGATGAAACACACGATTTGTATCCCTGCACAAATAAATGTGTAGTAAGAAGTGAAGGTGAAACTCTGCAACCAGATCATTTCCTATATACTGTAAAACACCCTTCTAAGGAGATGTTTCGGCTTTTTTTCGCAACAAATTACAATGGGTGCTTAGTTCTTCTAAAAGGCATGATGAGTTCTGTCAAATACATAGAAATACTACGCAGTAGGATTGCTGAATTCAAGAAAACATTTGGCGGAACATTTAAACATGACTTGGCTCTTTGTCACAATTCGAAATTAGTCCAGACTCTTATGCGAGTAAATAAAATGCAAGTGCTTGATTGGCCTCATAATTTTCCTGACCCAAATCCTATTAAGAAATTAAGACATACTCAAGAATCGCTTAGCTAAGATGAATTGCGCGACAACAGAAGAAATGATAAAAATTGCTGTACAAGTGTAATGATGATAAAGTCAAGATCATTTGCGATACACTAGCGGAATCAATGTCAAAATGTGTCCAAGAGGTCATTTCTGCTAAAAGAGATGGCACATACTTCGTACTAATATTAAAGACGTTTTAGCTGACTTATTATACGTAATTGATTAAAAGAAAACTTTTTAGAAGGAAAACTTTTTTTCCCGTTTGTCCCAATTAATTCGAACAGTATATTGCAACATACTGAAAGTAAATCTCCAGCCAGGCAGTAATTTAAAAAAAGTCACCAGTCACAGAATTCAAATTTTTCCAGTCCTTTTAATGGACTTGAATAAAAATATACGTAAAGAAAATAACTTCATAAAAAAATATTGAAATATATATATATAATACGATGGCAAACACAATACTTTACCACTCAGATACTTTTTTTTTTAACATTTATAAACCCCGTGCACCACGCAATGTATAACACGGGGGCATACAACACAGCCAGAAGAAAGGATTACAACACAAACATCCATGCCTTCTCCGGGATTCGAACCCACTCCCTTCGGCACCGCAGTCAGCTTCACTGACCACTATACCGGATGGGCGGCACTCAGATACTTTAGAGCCCAATTTCGTATTTACATGTACATCAAAAATAAAAACGCATTTATTTAGAAAATCGATTGCAATAAAAACTAATTTTATTAATTTTCATTAAAATAATTATAAAACGCACAGAATAAAATTTAAAAAAACGAACTCGTGATTTTCCAACTAAAGTATTCTTTTAAATAATGTGAGAAATCTAAATAAATTTAATAGCAATATGAAAATATCTCAAACAATTCTATTAATAAATAAATGTAACAAGTATGCATCTCAAGTCGATTTGTTTTTCAAGATTGGGTTCTTTTAATGCTAAAGGACGCTTAATGCGAAATGCTTAAAAGCTAAAAGAGCTTTAAATGCTAGAGGAATACCTCCCTCTCCCAAGAATGTGAGACGGAGGCGTTATAAATACAAAAAAAAAAATCACGTTTTTCAACTACAGGCCCTACAGACTTCAAATTTGGTAATCATGCTTCTTTTACTGAGTAGAGTTCCGACAAAAATGGGCTATATGGGGAAATCTATTCAAGAGGAATTGACGGGGAGTAAAAGAGAAATATACTTCCATTAAAGAAATCCAAGTCATGAGCTTTTTAAAATAAAAAGCGAGAGCTATAAGAATACTTAATAAGAATCGAAAGCTTAATCCAAGGAATTAAATATCACATAATTAACTTTTTAAAAACAATATACTATAATCATACAACATCATAAAATACCCAGCTGAGCAGGTGTATACAAGGTGTATCAGAACAATAGTTACAAACTCTCGAGACAGATATAATACACTTTGACCAGGGGTGGGCAGACTTTTCTAGGGTAAGGGCTACTTCTAACTTTTTCGAGGTGTTGCGGTCCACCCCGTTTCCAGCCTAGCTGGCAACGGTATTCCACAAATATGTTTCTTTCAGTATGTACGTCTTGGGTCTTAGTAAAGGCAGTCCCCCCTCCTCCAAATGTCTTGGCCAGCCACCGGTCGATCGTGATCGACTTAATGCCCACTCCTGACCCAGACGATGGGAAATCACACAACAATGCATGGTCAGAAACACTTTTCTGGTACGGTAGTGGCGACAAAAAGCACAAGAAAGACAGGACCTGAATAAGAAGAGCTTGTTGTTCTTAGAACAACAATTTTGCTGTTCTTAGAACAGCAAACATACTGAGAAATCTTTTGGCTAGTGTATGCGATAGATAGCCCTAAGTAAGCCGAAGCATTGGTTGTCCAATGCACTGAGCCGCTTGATCGCCAGACTTAAGTGGCCTTGATTACTTCATATGAGGTTACATCAAGTCACTGGTGTATGACTCCCGTTAACAGTGCTTAGAAGCAGTTGCTGGAGAAGTCCAGGACGCACTCGATATTTTCGATTACGTTTAATCTTCAATGCGCCTAAGATGCGAGAACTGGATTAGGCCCTGTGGTCGTGATTTCGAACATTTACTTTGATGACGATCATTGGCTCTTCAATACTCTTTTTCAATTGTTTTTGCTATACTAAGGATAATAAACATGTTTCCTCCTTTTATTCATGGCTTGTTTTTCTGGTGTTTTGTGTTGTCACTACCACTCCAGAAAAATGTGTGCATCTTGTGGTAACCTGTAATATGTTTGAATGTAACCCCTTACATTTAAACTCTCCTGTCTATCTGTCAACCCGGCTAGATGTGTAGGAGGAACTAAATAATCCCCATAGACATTATGCCAATCTAATTTGATTTATGAATTCTTTTTATTAATTATGAACAAGCACAACACAATTTTAATTAAGGTATATAATGGTAGAGTGCAGAGGTGAGATACACAAAGGCGGAGATAATATTACAGAATTTCAACTGAATCTAAGATAGCAACTACGTCGCACTCTAATCATCAGCTGTTACTTAATCAATTTTACGATACCTGATTCCTTAATGTTTCGGTTCCTTCACGTAGAATTTCAGGCACTATCTTTAGCTGGATACAATGACGATGGCTCCACGCTCCGTAATATTTAATTTCACTACTATTCAATCTTTACGAAAAACTTCTCCTTGCACACATCAAATGTATCAACCTCACTTAACTTGTCAACAACTACGTGTCGACAGCTCACTTTTTTCACTTTACTTCATTTCACTTAATTTGACCTCTTACTTCGCTCTCTTCCAACTCGCGAAAACCTAATTTATATAATATTCCTCATTTACATAAATCACGTTTGGTTTCATGATGAAAGTTGGTTGAAATAAATATTTTGATTTAAAGAAAAAAGAAGTAATTAGTAGAAACGCTGTACTATATAACGACTAATATTTAATATAAAACTAATGTTTTACTAAAAAAACAAACGAGAGAGAAAATATATTTCAAAAAATCATTTCGTAGCAAGAAAAGTTAGGAGAATTTACTTCACTGCACTTCATTATTTTCTTAATTTTTTCCGGTATAGAAAAGAAATTTTTATGCTATGTGCAAAAGATATACAAGGTTTTATCCACGTCTTAATTGTATATACAGGGTGTTTCATAAATGATGGGAGTAACTTTAAGAGGTGATAGTACACATCAAGACGAGTAATAGTAAATAGGAAACCAAGTGTCCCAAACGTCTTCCGAAGGAGAAAGGAGCCATCAAAGTTTAGGGTCCTAAATTTCAAATGATGATAAAAAACGGGAAAATGGATCGATTCATTTGCGGTTTTCACTAAAATCATTCTTTAAATTAGTATTTTCATTAAAAAAAGTTTTAAAGACAAAGTTAAAAAAAATGCCGTTAGAGGGCGCTCTAGACTTTGGAGTACCGAACAACTACCTTTTACCAGTATTTTTTTTATTTTGTTAAATGTTTGCAAAAGCTTAGATTTTAACTTGAATTTTGAGCGCAAAATTGAAACCATCGGGAGCGGTTAAGTGGCGCAAATGTAACCGCGTTTAGGGAGGAAAAATTGAAATGCTCGTATGTAATGATCAAAATAAAAAACGATAAAGCAAACTTTAAGAGGCGATAGTACAACATAAAAACAATCAACTTCGATTAGAAAATGCATGATTTGAATTCAAACGCAAACGTGCTAGAGCATCTTCAAATTTTATCCATGCAAGCGTTTTAGCTGCAAGATTCTGGAAGAAGAACATGAAATTGTGATATGGGGAAGAAGAAGAACGCATATGCAAATTGTTATTAAGATAAAAGCCATTGACCCGAGTGTGCAAGTGTAAATCACGGAACAAACGTAACGAAAGATGTTGCCCTTCACTAATCAAGAAAAGGCTGATATGCACTTCATCTACGGAACTGCAAATGGGAATAGTGCAGAGGCGCGACGATTATACGGAAAAAAGTTTCCCAACAGGCGGTTGCCCAATGATAAAACATTTGTGCGCTTGCACAGACAGTTGTGTGAGACAGGATCCTTTTTTGGTGCACGTTCAAATGCAGGCTGTGCGAAGTCTAACAGAACGGTAGCCGTGGAAGAAAAAATTCTGGATATGGTGACTGATCATCCAAATACAAGCACGCGAGCAGTGGCTAGTCAAATTGAAGTATCACCCTCCACGACATGGCGAGTACTAAAGGATGAAAGTATGCATCCTTTTCATGTCCAACGAGTCCAGGAACTGACTGAAAGGGATTTTCCTCGTCGAATGGATTTTGCTCGCTGGTATCTGCAGAAGCACACCCTAAATCCCGATTTTGGTGCAACTGTGCTTTTTACAGATGAATGTACATTTACACGTGACGGTACATTTAACACCCACAATTCCCACCAATGGGCAGATGTAAATCCACATGCGTCTTCTACACATGCATATCAGCGACGATTTTCCATAAATGTTTGGGCAGGAATAATTGGTGACCATCTACTTGGACCTTATCTTCTGCCAGAACGCCTGGATGGAAAAAAATATCTTACCTTTCTGCAACAGGTGCTGCCGGAAATGATAACAGATGTTCTCCCTCGTATCCGGCGAGTAATGTGGTTCCAGCAGGATGGAGCACCAGCTCATTTTGCGCCAGAGGTGCGAAATTATCTAAACGCAACCTTTCCAAATCAATGGATTGGGCGAAGTGGTCCTGTCCCTTGGCCAGCGCGATCGCCCGATCTTTCATGCCTGGATTTCTTTTTGTGGGGACACTTGAAGAGTCTTATGTATGAGACTCCTATCGAAACTGCAGAAGAACTCGTCGCCAGACTTTCGGCAGCTGCAGGAGAGGTGCGCGATACTCCTGGCGTGTTTCAGAGGGTTCGTGAATCCCTTCTTCGCCGTTGTACCGCATGCATCGCCTCTAATGGTCAGTGTTTCGAACAGATATTGTAATCATTTCTAATTAAACTTTTTTTTATAACGTAAATGTTCTTTGTTTCTTTTTTGTCTCTTAAAACGAAATCTGTTTCAGCGCCCTCTATCACCTTCGGGTTAAAATTACGAGTATGATTTCTTTGATGAATGTTACTTGTTTTGGTGTTGTACTATCGCCTCTTAAAGTTTGCTTTATCGTTTTTTATTTTGATCATTACATACGAGCATTTCAATTTTTCCTCCCTAAACGCGGTTACATTTGCGCCACTTAACCGCTCCCGATGGTTTCAATTTTGCGCTCAAAATTCAAGTTAAAATCTAAGCTTTTGTAAACATTTAACAAAATAAAAAAAATACTGGTAAAAGGTAGTTGTTCGGTACTCCAAAGTCTAGAGCACCCTCTAACGGCATTTTTTTAACTTTGTCTTTAAAACTTTTTTTAATGAAAATACTAATTTAAAGAATGATTTTAGTGAAAACCGCAAATGAATCGATCCATTTTCCCGTTTTTTATCATCATTTGAAATTTAGGACCCTAAACTTTGATGGCGCCTTTCTCCTTCGGAAGACGTTTGGGACACTTGGTTTCCTATTTACTATTACTCGTCTTGATGTGTACTATCACCCCTTAAAGTTACTCCCATCATTTATGAAACACCCTGTATAAAGCATGTATCACTCTCATGCGAATACAAACTTCTTATCACCTTCCAGCTTTTTACTCGCAAATGAAAGTACTTTGTACATACAGGGAACGCAAGCTATTTGATTCAATTTACTTCCGAATACATAGAAATCGTCTTACACAATCCTCCATATATTTTTCGAAATAAGCAAAGGGTAAAATAAGACTAAATTACGTTTTCGGTGTTAGGTGGTAATAAAAGGATATTGTGCTCTAGAGGCTTTACTTGCAAGTTGCGCAGTCGAGGAATAAAATACATAGAGAAACAAATCGTGTTCCCAATTACTTTTTCAAGGTATTTATTAGTTCTTTGCAAGAGTCGCACGGCATCATGTTTTTTCCGAAAAGGTCTACCATTTTTTTTTACAGATTAAGACAAATATACTTATGTAAGAGCCAAACTGGTGCATGTTGCGTAACACACACACACAACAATATATATATATATATATATATATATATATTGTCAAAAAGAAAACTTAGGGAATTTTTGAAAAAAATCGTGGATAGAGATTAAGTTTATATTTTAATTTTAAACATTTCAATATTTTAATATTTTAATGAATTATTTAATCATATTAACAAGAACACGTTTTCAATTTATGGACTAGTTTTACTTTGTAAACAAAAACATTGAGCCGAAACCGAATGACTTCCAATCCTACTTTCTGTGTAATGTTAATCTATGGGAAAACATTGAAATTCAACTGAGTTTTTCAAACTTTTAATGTAAATTTTTTGAAACTTTTTTTCACTATATGAATAGAA
Organism: Trichonephila clavata; assembly: GCA_019973975.1. Lineage (NCBI taxonomy): Eukaryota > Metazoa > Arthropoda > Arachnida > Araneae > Nephilidae > Trichonephila > Trichonephila clavata. The sequence continues at coordinate 44,691 of BMAO01021413.1, forward strand.
GATGATCTGTAGATTACATATTCAGGGTTTTATAGTATTTATTTTAGTATATTTTCTAAAATAACTTGTTAATTTCTTAGCTCAAGGCAATGGTGATTTTGCATTAACCGGACGAAGAAAAGGGTACTAATGACTGCAGCGCCCCCATAATAAACTTTATGGTAGAACTTGTTCATAGAAATGTTACGGGGTTCATAGAAATGTTACGGGATTCATGTTTACCCGAAAAATTCCGACATGTTTTCGTGGTAAATACGTGATAGTAACCTAAATCCTGAAAAAAATGAATCGGGTATGAGTGGAAATAATTGTCTTTAATAATTATATCTTTAATGAAAATTTTATTTAATTAACACAAGGAGTAATGCAATTTTTTATCAAAAATATTTATTCTTGTTCAATTTGGGGAAGAGCAGAGACAATAGATTTATGAAAACTAAAATATGACATATACTTTTGATTTCAAAGTATTTAAAAATTGTTGAAAAACAGCGTCAATAACGGTACCACTGTTGTCAAAACATTTCGATTTGTGTTCATTTCGAGCTTGCGGAAGGCTGGCGGCTTAATTGCTACTGGAGTTGGACCTCGATACGAGGGTAGCGAAGAGACACCATCAAGCGCATGTTTAAAAATTAGAAATTTTTGAGAAAATCAAAAATACCCGTTTACTTAATTATTTAGTTTTTTTCAATCGAGAAATCTTTTTCCCTCAAAATTAAAAATATTATTTCGACAGCGACAGGAATTAACTTCAAAGTATGAAAATGATACGCACTTAAATATTTATTCAAATAATTAAATATTACTTGTATTTTTTTTAAGAATGATGAGCTTTGTCAGACGCTTAACAGGAAATATAATCATTAATATTTCTACACATATATAAATATATCCTCAGATTTCATACACAACGAGCCCTCAGACTTTGACATTTGAGCGTAAGAATCGCAAGTTTTTTTCTGGAAGTCTAATAAGACTTGCTGGTATGTGCGGAAGGCTGGCGGCTTAATTGCTACTAGAGTTGGACCCCGATACGAGGGTAGCGAAGAGACACTACCGAGCGCGCTGATTGGTCAAATCAAACAGTGCGCTCTTCCAACGACTTCCTGTTACGCATTTCCGTCCTTTTTCACGAAATCACTCCAACAAATATCCAACAACTGAGAGTAAAGATGTTACATATCAAAAATAACTAACTCATTGTAAGTGTGTGGGGATGAGGTATATAACTGAAAGAGAAATGGAGCGTTGTGAACGATGACGGCTTATAAAAGTAACAAAACACCAAACATTCATTTTTTGAATTATTTGTATACTTTTTATTATTTTAACTAATGAATTTCAAATTACATTTCTATCACAAATTATGACAATTAAATATAATATTATCAGTCTCTTAGTGCAATGGAGTGTACGATATTTTTAGTGAGTGTATCTTTAGCCAACACAGACAAATTAGATGGTTTATCCACGCGAAAACATGCCATGTTTCATGGTCCGTGGGAAAAACACAGTGTGCCTAAATCTAAGCCATAAACAGACTTCATTTGGCAGTGAAACTTATTGTCATTGCGAATGCCAATCTAAATGAAAATTGAATCCGTTTAAATTCAATTGGCACATCTGTGGGAATAATAGGGATTCGTGGTAGTAATACATTTTCTTCTTGAAACTTGTCATTCAAAATGCTAGCTTCAACAACGTTTTCAATTAATTTTTTCATGACTAATTGCGTGCCATTTCACAGCCGTCGTGGGTTCAAATTACGAAGCAAAATAACCGGAGATCCACGCGCACTGAGTATTACAGTTTTATTAATTGTCATTTAATAATAAACTAATAAATATTAAGTAAGAACTTGTAAATGTCTGAAAATATTCAAAAATGGCTTATACAGGAAACCCAATATTTGTTGTTGGCGGGAGCTTGTGATACGTGTTAAAAAACTATTGATTTATATGAGATCACTTAATTAACTGAACGTGAAAACTATCTTGAGCAAAATGGGAATAAATAATTATAGCACTGCAAATCGATGATGCATTTAGTATAAGAATATACTTAATATGAGATTTGCAGTGCGAAAGAGTAAAATGATAAGTATAAGCGTTACTGCTACGATTGATGCACAATCAATAATAATGGCCAAAAACGGTTTTTGCCCTAAACTCGAGTGAGATAAAGCTTATTATCTGAGAAAGACAGGAGACCGGCTCTTTCTCACCCCTACTCTGTGCTGTTTACGGGGTGAGAAATGACACCGGTAGATGCCTGGTGGGAATAGAGTGGTAACTGATAAATTGTTGAACGCAAGAGTAGAAAATTATTAAAGTACTAATATCGCTATAAAAATAGGGGTTGGTGGTAGAAAAGTAAACATTTAGGGTTGTATGTATTTTTTCATGTAGAATCATAAAAAAAAAATAAAAATTAAAAATTTTGTCCAAAAAATAAAAAAAATAAAAATTTAGGGTGGACCACTCTTATCACTTAGGGGTATATAAAACCGGTTACGTTATATTATTAGACCTAATGAATCTACGCACAAATTTTCATAAGAATCGATCTAGCCGTTTCATTTATCTCGTGCCATTTATTTGAATAACGCTAACGAAGTAAAAGCGGTCAAATTTTTCGCAAATATTTTAGATATTTTTGTTTTATAAAACGTGCAATATATGAATTTTTGAATTAAAGATATGAAAAAAAAGGGGAAAAAAACTTTTCACTCGTAAAATTTGGTGATTTTTGATGTGTTATAGACACCTTTTTTGATATTTTAACCTATGAGCAGAGTTATTTATTTGGATGGTGGAACAAAGACAAGTCAAGAGTGGATCGAGACAGCGCTTTTTCAACCTGAAATTTTTTGAATACAATGCCCATCTGTTGTCCAAAATATTATTTATTTTTTGTGAATATATCTCATGATTATCTTCCAAACCTCAGTTTAATCTGCAATTAATTTAGAAAATGAAAAATAATTTATTGTATAAAAATAAATATGACTGCAAATATATTGGATTTTGTAATTTCATTAAAATATCTACACTTTTGCTTTGCGTGAAAAAAATTTAAGAATAAAATATTAGAAAAATAAACTAAATTTTTAATAATTTATTGTATAAAAAATAAATATGACTGAAAAAGCAAAATATATTGAATTTTGTAATTTTCATTAAAATATCTACACTTTTGCTTTGCGTGAAAAAAATTTAAGAATAAAATATTAGAAAAATAAACTAAATTTTTATATAACATGTAAATGAATTCAACTAGATTTAAATTCTATTCTTTTTTCAAAAGAATTAAGTAATATGTCAACTTATCAAGTAGTTTTTTAAAAGTACCTTTTAAGAATAACTTTCTCAATATCTTAACTTTCTCTCTCTTTTTATAAACTAAATTTTAAAATGCAACAATATATACCACTGAAAGTACTGAATTCCTTCAAAATCCCTCCATTTAAATCACACTGTTGGTGAGCATGAACATTTTTTAAATGCCTTTTCAAACAGAAAGAGCGAGTGAAGACTACACCACAAAAAGAGCAGATTAAGTCTCTGGTATGTACATTCATTTCAGTCTCCATTTTTGAAAGCAGTAAGTATAAAAAAGTTGATTACAGAAAATTAAAAAAACAAATTAACTAATTAAAATAACAAGAAAGTTAAAACAATTAATAAATAAAGTAAAAAATAACAAGAAATCAAAAGTAAAAATTATCCAAAATGTAAATAAAATGCGATAAGAACTTCAGCAAAAATCATTCGACTAATACAGCAATACAAAAATAGCATAGGACAATTCAATTATTTTAGTTTAGATATTATATAATAGATGGCGCTAGCATTGTATTAAAAAACTATCAGGGTGAAAAGCGCTGTCTCGATCCACTCCTGAAAAGTCACACATCTGGCGCGAAACCGATTTTCGACGCTAAACGAAATAAACAGCGAAAAACACACAGCGGAAAGACAATTACGCGTTTTAAGATTTTTAATTAATACTTTTCAACTAATTGCAATATCGGAATGAAAAATGGTTTACGTCCTATTCTCAGACCTACTGAATATACGCACAAAATTTCATACGAATCGGTCTAGTCGTTTCGGAGGAGTTTGGTTACAAACACTGTGACAGGAGAATTTTATATATTAGATACTTCATTTACATAATCACGCTTCCTTACTCGGTAAAAGTTGGTTGAAATAAATATTTTCCTAAAAGAGTCATGAAGGGATTAGTAGAACCGCGTATAGAGTTGTCACACAGTTATATTGTAAATATTTGATTAATTCACTACTTTTTCTCCTTAAGGAGGCTCAATACGATTCAATTGACAAAAGTCAGTTAAAAATTCAAATAAATTTTTTTAACCTATTTTTTTTGGATTATTTAAATAATTTTTTATAATCTCACAAAATTTAAAAGCTGTAAGTTAAAACGATTCAGAGTTATAATAACTCTTTTAATCGTTTCTATTCATATTCCAATGGCAAATAAAATTTTAAACGGATTTATCTCAGAAAGTAAAAACTCATTTATCTTCGTTTAAAACACTGAGGGTATTTTTCTACGGAGCCCAAATACTCAAAAACTTTTTTTTATCTATTGCTAATAGTACATGCCACAAAAATTGGAATGCATTTTTGTGAATCAAGGCAATACTTATTTTTTAAAAAGTAGTTGAATTTATAACTTACACATTTTTCAAGGAATTTTCAATAAACATTCATAAAAAAGGTATTTTACGAATGTCAATCATGCTAGAAAACTCATACCAACTTTTGTTATACATAGCTCTTGACGTATTTGTAAATCAGATTTCCTGTTTGTATGATAATTATTATAGGAGGAGTAACATGAAAATCTTTCATAAATATTAAAACTTTTCTATAAAAAAAAAATGATTAGTCTTTTGTAGTATTTTGAGCACAAAAATTGTTTTGAGTATTCCAAATACATTAGTTACAATAAAAAAATTTTAAAAATCAAAGACTTTTTGTATAAATCGTACCATATTCCCTTAGAATTAGTTTTAGTTTTCAGTAAATAATTATGACAAGACTTTTCCTTGAAGACTTAAATGAATAATTAATGTATGAATTGTGTGATTAAGTAAAAAATCAATCTGGAAGTATTATTTTAGTAAGAAAATATTCAATATTGTCAAAAACATAACTATTAATTTAAATCGTAATTACTGTAATCTTCGTTTCAAAATACATTCCCTATTAAGCATACTTAAAATTCTAATGACAATAATCTTTAATGTATTATGGTATCATTTAATTTTTATTTTAAAATTTCGGTAATTGACAAAACAAAATAACTTAATGATGCCTATCCAAGAACAAAGTATGGTAAATATTTTCAAAAATTAAAATTCGTTTCAGACTATTCTAGACAGGAAATTAAATTACATCAGAGAGCGTTTATCTTTAGATCTCTCTGTAATTTTTGTAAACTATAATCGCGGATTAAATATCATTATTCTTAATTTAGGGAACTTCTTGATAATTGTCTGTCAGGGCCAATTAAATTATTTTTTCCATTTAATAGAAAATATACGATCAGTAATATTATTTAAATAAGGTACAACTAAATATATATTGGAAATTTAGCCTCAAGGTACTCAAAAATTTTAATGGTAAATATTGTGTGTGTTTGATGTCATCCCTAAAAGCCTTTTTATGAAATGGAATTTAAAATTTATGATAGTATTCCAATGTAAAATTGTAAATGTCCGAGAAATAAAAATATATTTTCTTATTCAAGTAAAAGGCAAGTGACAAATATTTAACTTCTTCTAAAGTTACGTGCTATTTTTATTGACTTCTTTAACAAAAAAGTTCGCAGTTTTAGTCTTTTTGAGATAAATATTTTTCCTTACATAATTAATCTAAACGTATAAAAACGAATGTTTGTATATATGACCTCGCTTCACTCCAACATCGTTCAACCGTCCACTATGAAATTCGGCATATATATGTATTTTTTTTTGTAGAAAAGATTTTTGTGTTATACTCTTTGTTGCAGCTCCCCTCCAGGTGGCACTGCAGCATATCATTTTCTGCAGCGTACAATGAATCTCCAAGTTGCCAACATGGTCACCAAAAATGATGCCAACTTGGTTCTATCGCCAACATTTTGCTATGTTTTCATTTATAATTGCCATTATAATGTAAGGAACGGCGTCGCTTGCGAATATTACAATTTTTACATAAAATAAATACAACAGAAAGTAATATTTACGTATTACACATCCATCTATAAATTATTTACACTATTTTAAGCGTTAATTACACAAAATTCGTAAGAATGCACTACTTTTGCCGAGTAGAGATCAGATTAAAAATTCACAAATTAACCCGAAAGAAAGTTACTTGGCGCTTAAATTTTTTTAAGAAAATCCTTTTTATCAGCTATTAGACGTTTAGATATAAAATTTAAGAAATATTGTTTTTTTGTTCAGCTAAGATATGCTAAACGTTTTTACTTTGTAAATCTAATAGTTGATAAGTTGAATATTTTGTAAATGTAACAGACTTAAATTTAACAAATTGGGTATTTTTTTCAGCTGAGATATGTAAAAAAAAGCTTTTTTGTTTAATTTGCAATTCACTTAAAATTAATTCATTAAAAACTTCTTTATCCTTCAATCTGTATTCTTTAATTTTTCAATTCATCCGTGCGAAGAATGGATATAGCAGCTAGTATAATATGTCTATTTAAAATCACCACACCATATTATAAATGCACGTGTAAGTAAATAAATTAGTTATAAAAATATGTAAAAACGTATATTGGAACTAAAGATAAATGTTTTCAGGGAAACAATTGACAAAAAAAAATTCAGTTGAATAAAGGTAATATTAATTTTTGTCAATATACTGAATCTTGCGAAAATAAAATGTCTACCGATTATATGGAGCAATACAAAACGAATGTTTAACCCATCGAGTATGGTTTACGGCCGTGTGTAGCCTAGCGGTTAGAGCATCGGACTACATACCGGGGGGCCTGGGTTCGATGCCACCAAATACCACCGAGTACATACGTAGTACGTGCTCGTTAAATCAGTGAGTCCGAAAGTCTTGAGGGCGGTCACAGCAGAAACCACGAAAGCAGGGGTCTGGAGAATATTTCCTTCCCCTTCAGCTCCATGCCTTAATTGTGGAGGTGGAGATGGGTGGTGTCGCCATCTATCGTTAAGTTGTCCAACCTGTCTCACAGGCTCTGGCAAATTTCATTCCTTCCCTTCGGGAAGGACACGACAGCAACAAAAACCCATCGAGTATATTATGAGGAGAAATTCTTTCCAAAACATTTCAGCAGAAGTATTTATATGAAATAATTGTCACAGTTCAATATGTTTAAGAAATCGGTATTAATCTTCAAATAAGTGTTGATTGATTATTAATATCGCACTGAGAAGAAAAAAAAGGTCAACTGAAGGTGAAATTCGTAACTTAGAGCTTCGATCATGTGACGAAGACGACACCTGTGATCAGAGCTGAATCCTTAAATTTCCACACCACGCCAACAATTTCAGCTTTGACACTTTAAACGTGCTTCAGTTAAAATTGTGGGGATGGGTCGGTAGTGGCGTCATAATCCATAACATAATCTGACTCAAAAGTGGGCAAGGTCACGAGTTCGAGACCATGACCACCAAGCTCTACCATAACCAAGTAATACAAATAAAATAATACTAAAATTAATACTTTGAAAGCTGCTAAAATTATAAAGTAATAATTTGATACATGTTCTATAATATTTGATAATTTTCTTGAAAAAATTGAAATATTTAGCCACTGAAAAAAAAAATTCTTTTAAGATAAAGACAACTGTGATTAGTTTGGTAAAACACTTGGGAGTATAGCAAAGCATTTTACTTTTGCAAAAATGCAGATAACAGAGTTATGATAAAACATCTTAAAACTAGTTTAAATCCCAGGTTCACTTAAATATTACTTAAAGAGAAGCAATAGAAGAATAGCAAAGAAGTAGAGAAGCAATGATAAATTTCTAAAATTAGTTAAGAACATTTTAGTTTGAAGTTGCTGAAGTAAGCTAAGCTAAATAATTTTATAATCAAGTGAAAAAATTTATGCTTGTATATTACTTCACATTACTTATTTGTAATGAATAATAAATGTAAACAATCTTAATTATTAGAACAAATGTACGCCCCGTTGCTTTCTTTAGATAAAATTTTAATTCAGAATATTTTAGCTCGATAAAAATTTTAAGATCTACGCTGTTTAAACTAAAATTTTCGTTTTTATCAGTTTTAAGTTATAAATTATGAACCTTTCTTAAAATATGCTATTTAAATGCTGTAAAATGAATTCTTTACTTGTTTAGGTTTCATATTTATTCGAAACTAATTGGCATTTAGAATAAATAAGATGTTTTATAATATATTCCAAGAAAGATTTCGCGTAATATCATTAAAGAGGATATTAAAGATTCAAGAGGGTTCTTAAAAATTAAAGATTCCTTTTTGATCATAAAATGCTTTTAAGAACTTTTAGTAAAGATTAATTCTAAGATATTCTCAGTTTCGGAAGGAAAAAAAAATAGTAGTTAAGTAAGATTCTATGTTATTTGTCTCTTTTAGAAGCCACTGTGTTTTAACAAGGAAAATAGCAGATTATTTCATATATAAACTGAATATATAGTTTTTTAAAATGTATTTCAGAGAAAAATCGGGATAAATGAAATGAAATGTCAAATGTAAGTACGAAAAATTCCCTTTTTACAGAAGTGAATTTCAAATCATTTTTATGTAATTTTTTTGTACAATCAATCTTATTAAATGAAAGGATTTCTTAATTTGTGCATGAACACTTATTTTTCTTTACAATTTAAAAAAAAATAATTGATAATTAAAACAAGATTTATCCTCAGATCCTTATGTTATTTTTTGGGGATCCTATTCAGTTATACTGATTCTGCTTCCTCATTTTCCACAGTTTATGCAATTATGTAAGAACTGAGAGGAATCGCATTTCCCAGTTTCATTTTATACTCTTCCTCCGCGCGCGCGCGTTAGGATTCGAGAACACGTATTAGATTACACCACTATCCATTAAAATTACAGCGGCTTAAAGGGTGGATAGTAAAAATGTTAGGAAAACTATGCTGGGAATTAACATTAAAGCAGTGTTTCTCACTGTTGGGCGCGCCTTCCTAGGAGCCTGATAATACTACAAGGGGTAGGCATGAGTAAATCAAAAAGTCGAAAACAAAAGATTTAAAAAAAATATTGATGTGCGAAATGAATCAAAACAAAATACGTTCCGGCCATAATAAAAAATAAAAATATCCATTTACTCTGATAAAATGAACTTTTAAATGTATCAGTATTGCACAATTGTTTCATAATTAATTTAACAGTACTATAAGATAAGACTAAGTTTAATAATTACCAGTGAACCGATGGGCATGTCAGTAATATTATATAGAAAATTTAATTCTTATCTTGATAATTTGTACGGCTGTAATTAAAGTCGTACATTAAAGTATGTGATTATTGAATTCAATACATTGTTATTGTTTGAAGTGGGCTCAGTGAAAGTTATGATTAAAATTGGGTCGCAGTGTAGAAAGTTTAAGGAGCACTACATTAAAGCATATCGTACGGCGCATGAGATATAAACGGCAACTCAAGTGAGTGAGTGTGGACTATTGGCGATAAATGTCGCAATTTTAAGCCTCAGTCGAACTACAAAGACGACACTTGAGATGGTACTAACCTCTCTAAGCTATCCCACCACAAAACCGAGTGGACTTTCAGCCCCGAAATATTTAACAGGCATTAACTCTCCAGGCTCCAGTTTAGTGGCCCTAGTGCTCGAATGCATGACCATAACCACTAGTCTACCACAGCCCCAAGGACATCTCAAACCCTGTATTAAAGTTACAAAGTGGGTTCGGAAACTACTTTTGAATCACTGGCGTAGCTAGTATTGAGGAAGTCCTGTATCTATATTCCTTGTGTATCCTTTTTGGGGCCCTTTAACATTTTACCATGTTTTTCTCGCAAATTTTGGGGCACTTGTAGCTTGGAGTCCCCGTATCATTGATACGGTGGTAGATACGTCTCTGATTTGAATGATGAGAAGATCGTATTTTGCTTTTAATAAAGAGAAACAACTTATTACGCATGTCGGAATTCGGTGGTGATAGGACAATGGTCTATCAAGAGTGTGATTTAGAGTTCTGTGATTCTGCTATTCGCCCAACGGTTTGAATCCAATAACTGTCATTAAACTATAATTTATGAATTCAGTCGGTAATAACACCCAAGAGGTCAGACATGTTGCCATGTCGGTTTTGAAGAAACGGCCAATGAATTGGATACCTGGCGTGTTTGTCGTATTATAGTTATCTGTCCGGATTATGCGATGACATTTGGAGCAACAACATGGGTTGTATATGTACTGCCGCCCTTTACACTGTAGCATAGATACGTAAGGAGATGATGGCGAAGCCATCGACAAAACTGGATTCCGGAATGGCACTACGTCATCTATTCAGATAAGAGCCGATTCTGTATGAGCATCATGATACGTGTCTGGAGGCACAAAGGAAACCCCCATACCCTTCTTGAATTTCATATACTCATACTGGAATTACATCTGGTGTGAGGGCATACGACACGAACACATTTTCTTCCCGCATTCGGTAATCTGAACAGTCAGCGTTGCATTCCTCCGATCTTGCAGGTGACTGTGCCCCCATCTTCGAAGGAGTTGTCATCTTTCAAAAAGAGACATCAGAATAACGGATGTTGTCCATCGTTTGCATACCAACCACAACACAAATAGATTAAATTTTTCCATACCAACACGTTCTCTAGATCTTTCTCTCACTGAAAACATCTGGTCATTGCTTGATAAAAGAATGAGCAAACATCGCTGTCCAATGACTACGATTGATAAAATGCGACATAGACCTAAAGCAGCACGGAATAATTTGCCTGTATTTGTCATTCAAGCTCAATTTAATTTAAAGGTTCAACGTGTTAGAGCCATTTTAGCTGCCAGATTCAGATACTGTGTATGTTTACTTCGGATGCAGTAGCCATCGAATTCTCCACAAGATTAATCTTTTTTTTCTGATCTGCTGTATATGTACAGTAAATAAATTTTTTGTTATTTGCTTTCCTTTCTGGTGTTACATTTCAAATGATCAGAAGTATAATTAAGAAATCTCGGAAGAGACATTTCAACTGACTTTGCAAGTAGGAGATACTGTATATGTAATTCAATTATATAAAGATGCCTACAACATACACAGTTCAAACTACATCTGTACACAGCATCTTATTCTTATTAGTTGCATTTAATATATTCTGCTTTCATCAAGTATTTTCATTACCCCTCTTGAGCTGAGATTCGTTAATACACTTGATAAATAAAGTGACTGGTAATTTTTAGTTTTATTATTTCGATGTAGTTTCTCTTGGATACCAGGATACATTTACTCCGATAGCTATACAATAAAAATTCTCGTGACTCTACCTGAAAAAATTTATTTCCTTGCGACGTTTTAAGCTGTTATAAAATATATTACAACTTTATTCAGAAAAATATTCCGTTTGAAATCGGTAGTCAAAGGTTCTGAAGATACTCCATCTTAAAGACAAATATATGTTACATAAATTATTATGTTTTTTTTTCAAGTGCTTAGTATGTTTTTAGAAAAAATTTGCTCAATTAGGGGAGCATAACACACACAAAATATGTTTTCTACTAATACTGTGTACGTTCGCAATACTAGAATTTTGAGAAATTATAGCGAAATTATTTTTAAAAATGCACTCTACAATACCAAAAGCAATGCAAAACAAGAAAGAGTTATCCAAATAGAAAATAAATGTGTACCGGTTCTAATAAATCATCATATTTCCTAAAATTTCTTTTTCTTTAAATTTTGTAGGATTATCATAATATGAAAATTTATTTCTAAAATGTCGTCCTGTAACATAAATGAAAATTTGTTTTGTAAAGGAAGAGAAAATATCTGACTTATCTAATTGACTTTTAAATAATTAAATAATTAGATATACCACGCGTACTTCATTACCTCATTAATGAAGTAAATCTATGAATTTCCGTCTCAAGTATTATAAATGACGATATATTCTCTTCTTGACAGTAATATCTTTTAATTCTGTGTATTTCTAATTTTGATACATTGGTACCTTGGTTAAAGACCATAATGCATTCCCAAATTTTTGTCGTTGTTTTTACAAATTTAACAATGGAAATTTAGTAATAGATTTCCCACAAATAAAAGAATAATCTAGTGAATTTTTCGACTTTCTCGCCAAAAATATTCAGGTAAATTTAATTTAAATCCCACGATTATAAAATTTACTCTAATTTTGCAAAAGTTAACCAAAAGTGTCTTGGCCTGAGTATAAATATAGTCATCGTGTTTAAAATATTATAATTAGACACATGTTTGATTAGATAAAATTACCTCAGTAAATGTCAACGTATGCCTCCTTGGTAACTCGGAGGCTGTCTATATATAAGCGGTATTCGAGCTCCTGCCAACTGTTCTTTAACATGTTTTGCACGCTTGCACATAAGTTTACATCCGAAGCAGTGGCGTAAAGTACACTCCTGCAACCCCCTCTTCACGGGGGGGGGGGATTATAGGGTTCCCAAAGCATGACTGATGCCAAATACACATTTAACCAACTTGTAAAATAATAAAAGTAAAACCTGACTTTTCTGAGGGGGTCCCTAATATTCTCCGTTTCTCCACTGACAAAGCCTTTTATAAATAATTCTTACCAAACTATTTGCGATATTTGAAGTTCACATGATGCTTTGCAAGTTGATTTTATCAGATTATGTTTAAACATTTGCCGAACGTGTTCTATTGTGAGTGGAGCAACTGTTGGTCAGCCACTTCTAGGCAGATTTTGTTTCTGCCTAGATTTAGACACTGCCAGTTTCTTCAAACATTTCATACCATAACTTTATTGAATATAACATAACATTATTTAAATGTATGTTGTGGAGCGATTTAGTTTCGTGAAACCGAATCACACTTTAGACTTCCTCTGGAGTCGACGACATTTCGGCAAAAAAATGTCTTAAAATTCACCCCTGAGTCACTCTTAAAGATGAACATTCGCGCCATTTACTGCACAAAAAACCCCTACTAAAACTGGCCTATTCAATGTTATGAAAGTTACATAATAAAACTAAACAATTATTTTGTAATGAATTTTTTTAAACAGGCAAGACTTTTAGTTCACCCTATATTTGCTACAAAAATGCATCATTAAAATGAATCAATAATGAATGCAGTTTTTAAATGTCAAGCTTTACTAGATATAAACTTTACCTCTCCGTAGAGTTTTAAGGCTGGTGGATCCGAGAAAAACAGCTTTAATTTTTAACATTCGTTTCTTATACGTAGATATGTTTAGATCGCTGAATTTTAAATAGAAAATTAATGTTAATACCACTTTAAATTTAATATTATTAACATCCACACACAATATAATTAAATTTATTATATTATAAAGATGTATAGTAGAAAAAGTATATTAAATTATAAAAATCTAACATATAGCAAGAAACAAAACAAATAATTTTACAATCCGATGGAAATCAGATTTACGGTTTACAAAATAAAAACATTGAGTAAAAAAACAGGAAATTTCAAACTTAATATGAGTGGCATCACAATACAACTGTGACGGGTGCTTACGCGTTTCACTAACCTTCTCTTAAAATCTTTAATTGTATTTATTTTGACCAATCCCCACTGAGAGCTTAAAGTGTGACTTATGTAAATAAGATAGTTTCGGGTTAGCGAGTTCGAAAGAGATAAAAGGGAGAAATGAAATGAAGAGATAAGGATGACTAAGCGGTTTGATAGAGTAGAACTCCGTGTTTGGGATTAAAAAGTAAACTACGTGGTTGTCATAGGAAGGTGTTTTAAGCGTCTAGTTTAATGAAGTGAAATTTGAAGATTATTGAAAAAGATTCCTTAAGGCGGTTCAGAAGTTATTGAAGATATCCTAGATTATAGCCACTTCCGAAATTCTACTAGTTCCAGGTTCCTTCTGAAGAAGATTTCAGGTCTGTAACTTTTGTGGTATTTAGATTTTAAATGTGTAGTTTGATTGTACGTGTTATTCCCCTCGTGATATCAGTTAGTATTCCGTCGTCCATAATTGAATTCTGATAATACTCCATGATAATTTATTGTTCTTAAAGTTGATTATTAATTGTGGATTTCTGTCTTAAAGAAATAATTAAATAAGTGATTTATTATTTGAGTAGTCTTTAATTATGAATACTACATATCCTAACATAGATATATGCAAAGGGGTAGTGGGAGACTACGACACTGGCGCCCAAACGAAATACCGGAATTAAGAGCAGGTGCAGGATTTAGAGTTTTGCCGGAGTTATTTTTTTCGGGTAAAGAAAATGTGTTTGAGTTTCTAAATAATATTGATGATAATATAGCTTACTATGAAATACCGGCGAATCTATCGTGTGCATATTTAAAAGGTCATTTAGTTGGGAGAGCGTTAGACTGGTTTTGATGTGATTGGGTTCGAGTGTGTAAATGAAGAAGCGACTGCATTTGCAACACTTAAAAAAGAAATTGTCAGATAGTTTTCCGGTAATACGGAATAAATCAGAGCTAGAAGCTCAGTTTTTTTCGTCAAAACAACGGAGAGGTCAAGCCCCGTCAGACTTTATTTTTCAGATGTTAAAAATACATAAAACCTTGGAATTAAATTATGATGAGATAAAGTTGATTGATCACATAGTAATGCGACTAGAACCCCAAATAATGGATTATTTAGAAGTTCGAAACCCCACAACGAAAAACTCAATTGATAGAGTTGGTAGACCGGTATGAGGAACGTCATAACTGCAGGGAAAATCAGGGTTCGAGTAATAATTTTGCTAGACGAAGTTGGGATGTGAGTAGGAATCCTGAGGAAAGAAGGAATAATAGAAATTGGAGAGATACTGGGGTCGGAAATAGTCAAAATGATCAAAGAGGACTAGGCAGGGGTGCGAATAATTTTCCTCGTCGTAATTATCAAAATCAAGGATTCGAGGGTGGAAATCGATACAATCAGCCAAATCAGAGAACAGACCGGTATCAGAACCGTAGGATGGTGGTTAGGAAGGGTCCTAATGATGGTTCAGCAAAACAGAATTGGAGGCGTGTTGATTGCAAACAGCGAAAGGCAAAGAAATGCCAATTTAAACTTTCAAAGAGATCGTATTGAGTCAAATCCTCCTAATAGAATTAGACTTAATTCATTGAGATTATCACCAGTTGAACTTCCGTATGTGCCGATTTTGTTGAATGATACTTTTTTAAAAGCGCTCTGGGATACAGGTGCGGAAAAGTCATTTATTTCAAGAAAAAACGTACCGGTCGTATTTTTTCTTTCTGTCCTTTAAAAAAATCGTTAGCTGAAGTAGTTACAGCTCAAGGGTCACAGTGCAGAAAATTTAGGCACAGTTGAGTTGAAAATTAAAATAAGAGAATTTTCGCAGTTATGGAAATTTCATGTGATTGCTGAGATGAAAGATCCATGCATCATAGGTGTGGATTTTATGTCACATGCAGGGATTACTTTTGATTTTGTTAAAAAATCGTTGGTCATTCCGGATTCGAAAACGGAAAAAGTGGCTGTTATGTTGTCTAGAAACCCGTTAGAAAGTAATGAGGAACCAAAAGTGTCTTGTGCGGTGATTAGATCGTTAGTATTATCTTCTAGAGAACAGTTAAGAGAGGAACAGAGAAATGACCCGGAGCTAGGGCATATTATGAAGTTTTTGGAAAATCCGGACGATAGTTCTGTTAATGAATCGATCTGCAGAAATTGGTCCAATGACTTTAAAATCGTTGACGGTTTGCTATATTATGCAAAGTATACAACCACACTAGGTGATTAAGGGTATTTATACCTAAAACATTACGTAAAGATGTTATGCGAGAATTTCATGACTCGCCTATGGCAGGTCATCTAGGCAAAAAGAAAACCTACTTAAAATTAAAGACGCGTGTTATTTTCCGTACATGAGGAAATACATTTATAAATATGTAGCAACCTGCGACCAATGCCAAAAAGTCAATTATAAAAACGGATTACCAGCTGGTCAATTAATTCCCATAATAACGAATTTTCCGAATGAAATCGTGTCTTTAGATTTGTTAGGCCCATACCCTGCAACTAGTCCAGAACGCTATAGATTTATTTTAGTAATTACCGATAATTTTCTAAATGGGTTGAAATAGTTCCCTTAAGGAAAGCTTCGGCTAAAGCAATTGCCAATGCATTTTTTGAGAATTATATTGCGCGTTATGGAGCTCCTGTAAAATTAGTCACCGACAACGGTCCCCAAATGATATCCGAAGTTTTCGAGCAAGTGTGTCGCAGATTGCACATAAAACACGTTAAAACTGTGGTATATCGTCCACAAGCTAATCAAACAGAACGAGTCAATCGCACTCTTTTAAAAATGATTTCGAGTTTTGTCGCGGATAATCACACTAACTGGGATCAATTTCTGCAAGAGTTCGGTTATGCAATTAGGACAGCAGTACATGAGACAACGGGTAAAACACCGGCGGAATTATTTTTAGGTCGAAATTTAATCACTCCTTTTCAGAAATTAGTTATGGTAACTGATGGATCAGATTTAGTTTGTGGGAACATAGAAAGGTTGTTTGAGGAAGCTAGAGTTCATACAAAGCGCCAGCAAGAGAAGTGGGCGAAATATTATAATAAAAAGAGGCGTGAAAATAATGTGAAAGTTGGTGATCTAGTATTAGTTCAAACTCACCCGTTAAGTTCAAAATGTAAAAAAATAGTAGGTAAATTTATGCCAAAGTTTGAAGGCCCATATAAAGTTCTGAGTGTAAAAAATAATAATTTAGTAATATTAAAATTTGGTAAAAGAATAACGGTTAATGTGGACAGGTGAGAATTTACCATCAAAGAGAAGACAGTGTTGCGAGTCGGAAAGTAACACTAGTAGTAATCATGGTGCAGTGACATCAATCAGGTCAGATGATGCGCAGTCGTCATTGGTGCAATCGGAGAATGATAGGGGTGGTCGTAAAGGATCGAAATCAGGAATGTAAATGGTAGT
>BMAO01021414.1:0-19010 GCA_019973975.1 Trichonephila clavata
GTGCGTTAGCTCTGAAATTAGCTCTGAAATGTGTGTATTTATTTATTTTATATTTATTAAGATAACGTTTTATGAAATATTGACTTTTCATTCGTTTTCTTCTATATATTCATTATGGCAGTATACTGTTTAATTGTTCTACATTTGTGCAATTTCTTATGGTAAGCAGTTTTAAATAAGCTAATTAACATTTCATAAAAGTTTCAGACTATTCGATGAATATTATATCATTTTATTCATGGAATGAAAACTTCAAACTCATATTTCTCCATGTTGAATTTTTGTACATATACTATTATTCAAAACTCTAAGGCTTTTTTGATCATTGAAGTATGGGTTTGAAATTTTATACATATTCTGAAATGCTTGTTTTGTAAAACTGTGTATGGATTTAGCTCTAACATGTTTAATACTTTTTCTAAAAAATTTCAAATTCAAAATTGTTCTTTTGAAAATTTTTGGAAGTTTAACGACAAAAAAATTAATAAAAATTAAAGAGCAGCAGCAGAAAAAATCCCATGCACAGTTTTATGTAGTATATTATAAGGTACATGAAAAAAAATATTAAAGGAAAGAGACATATTTAAAAAAAGCCTTAGGGATTTAAAAAAATGTTTTAAGAAGTTCAAAAAAATTTAACATTACAAACATTTTGCAACCAATTAAAAAAATGTTTTATATTTAATTATTATTAAATATAAACCTTTATAAAATACAATTAAAACCAACTATCAATTATTAGGAATAAAAAAATTCTGAAGATAGTACCATATCACCTTAATTAATAAAATGATTTGAGTTATTCAAAATACATTTCATGGGAGTGTTAAAATGTATAAGTAATACTTTGTCTCGTTTTTTGCAATCCTTTATAAGTTCGGAATTTTTTTAAGCAATTTTCTTAATGTGGAATGCATTCTTCTTTCATTCTTTCTAGTAGAATTAGCAAGAACTGATTCTAACAGTTTATTATAAGGACAAATACATTACCCTTGGAAGCAAAATATTTATTCTAAAAATAAAAATTTTCACGTGATGCTCTTGGTAAAATAATAATTATGTCCAAAAATAGGCAATTTTTAACTTATTCGTTGATGTATTTTCAATCTAAGTAATTATTTAAATACAGAAAAGGGATAGAAATATTTGAAACATTTGAGAGGTTTTAATTTTTGTTCCATAAAATTTTGAAGACATTATTTTTTCAATTTTTCGCCATACCGTAGATGAACTACTTTAAATGATTTTTATAATGACATGTATCTGCGTGCCTTAAACAAAGGCACAGATTTATCTCAATTTATTTCAATATCTCATGGTATAAATACTTCCTTTTGAACTATGTAGCAATTATTTTTTGATAGCATCGCGTTGCCCATTTCAGTCAAATTAATATTAAGCAAAAATCTTTTAAAGTAAGGTTTTCTATAACATTTAAACCATCTTTATATCCCTCTTTTTGGGTCTTTCGTAGATTTTATTGTTGCTGGCCATTCTTCCCAGCTGCATCGCAGAACTGGTTCGAATGAGAAACGATGAGATCGGGGTAAGTTTACTTTTATTATTTCAACTAGTATTTTTGTTACAAATAACAAGCAAAAAAAATGTATTCAAACGTATCAAAGAAATCAATTTGAATAAAAAGACAAAGACCTTACTGTAAACATTAAATTTTTTAGAATCATATGTTAGACACCTTTCCCTCAACTAACGACTTGTACGATTATCAGCCGTAATAAATAATAGCAAATAAAGGTAACCGCATTGGTAGAAGTTAATAATATGCACAGCAAAATACTTATTTTTACGTCGTTGATCGTGTTTTAAAGGCAGGAAAGATGCATGGAATTAGCAGACAGGTTTTTTGGAGTAAATCGTAATTTATTAATGAACACTTTCGAAGTAAAAGTAGATTGTTCCTCTGACCGCAAATAATTAATAGACTTCTATTAATACACAATTTCACAGATTCAAATTTCCCACAAATATAGAAAAAAAAATCAAATCCATTACTTGAATTTCGAAAAGGGAAAATGAGACTCATTTCGCTATCAAATGTTTGATTCCTTCGTGTTATTTCTTTGCGACATTTTACATAGATTGGAAAGAACCTTATACGAGCTTACTCGTCAAATAATCATCCTAGCACCTTTTGAATTTTTCCAGGTACATTTTTTGGCAATTTGGTAATATTTGGTGACCAAATTTTTCACCAAAGTCCTTCCATTTTCTTAACATTAACAAAACTTTCTTATTCTACAAAGGGTCTTTCAAATCTCAATACCTTTCAAGAGTGAAACGAAATTCAAACTTTCCGTATAATATTATATTCAATAGTTATACTTACGTAGATTAAATTTTGAATAGAATTTTTAAGGACCGCTGACTTAAAAATAGTATTGAAAAACGGAAATCCTAGAAAATATATAGAAATCTATTGTAAGACGAGCAAACCCTGTTTATGGTTCTATAACATTATCAAATAATGGCTTGGTAATATATCATGGAATTTCTTTCCTGTGTTTTGGATTAATGTTCATACTGTCTAAAAATCTATTTAACTTAATTTTTTTACACATTTGAAATTAATTTTTGCCTGGAAATATGTCATTTGGAATTTTGAGCTCATTATGAGAATTAAAATGTATGTATGTATTTCTTTTTAAAACAAAGTAATAGATTAAGATTAGAATATGCATGAAAATATTTTCATTTTAAGAAGGAGAAACATAACAAGGTAATATAAAAAAAGCTTTAAGTCAATTTCTACTTAGGTCAACAAAGAAAATTTTTATTTTAGTTACTTTTCATTAAATAAGTACAATTAATATAAATACGCTTTTACATATAACGGAACTACAATTAAATGGCAAAATAAAAAGCAGATTTCCTTGCAATTTTCATACCTGGTAGTTGGATAATCAATGTATACTGTCACCATCTATTGCATTCATTCGGAACCAATTTAATTTTTAAAACTAAAATTAATTAAATGAATAAATATTATTAAAAACTGTATTTATATCAAGTGGTTTTAAAAATGTGTTTGAACTTGAGTGGATGAATAAAAAGTATTTTACTAACGATTGAAAATTTGAACAAGATTTGCAAATAAATATATAAAGGGAGAGAGTGAACTAATAGTAGGAAATTATAAAAGAGGGAATACATTGAACGATTTGTTTCTTCTTCAGTAAAGAGTTGTAGAAATTTAGCTACCAGTTAAGTAGTTGGTGGTGTGGGAGTTTGGAGAGGGGGATACCCTTTAGTGTCGCCCTCGTCACTTGAATTTTGCCTTACATGAATTCGAAATACGTAGTCATAATACACAAGTTTTACGATCGAGTCAGATTCTATCTAATTTAGAGAGAAATTTTTTCACACCTCATTCTATAACGTAACACAAGTAAAACGATTCCCTCATAAAATATTTATTATTTCTTACAAATTAGTACTTATTATTAAATTAAGAAAATTACTATTTAACGTTACTACTAAGTCACTACTTTTCGTAATAATACTACCTCTTTCATTTGAAATTCAGGCTTGATTTTTAATTTCTTTCTTTTGTATTCCTAAAAATATATTCCTTGCAATATTTTATATGTATAATTTATGTATTTTTTTCACACATCATTCTCAAATTCATATATATGTATAAATTCTGTATTAACTTATTATTATTATTATTATTATTATATGTTATACAATTGATTAATGTGATTCTTTTTCGAAATTTTGCGGTAATAGCTTCCAGAAGCAAATTTATTTTGATCCTGTATTGTAAGGCCATCTTAAATTTCAGAGATTTTATAGTTGTAGGAAAGAAAGTGTTTCGGTGTTTTCTTCGATACTTTTTTTATTATTATAAACGGATAAAAGAGCTAATGAATGATATTTTCAAATAATTAAATAAATTTTAAAAAATTATGTAGTATGCATCGAATTTCGTTATATGCGAATAACACCATCGCACTTGAAGAAATGACTCAATTCTTGTTTTGTTCCAGCAGTGCAATCTGCTATGATCTGCAGTGTAATTGCAACACATTCATACATCCCAATTTTTTGAAATTGGAAATTGGCAAGCTAATCATCATAAATGGGAGGTGCTTTATATCCAATTAGAATAAATCTTTATGTCTCCCTCCTTAACGTAACATGAGAAATAAGCATGAGAGGAATTTTCTCGTTCATAATAAATTTTATAATTAATAATCGTTCTTGGAGCTCTTCAGCGACCTTGATTTAACCCTTTATCGAGATTTGTTTAGCGCGTTAATGCATTCAATTATTTTTGGGAACGAGATTTAAAATGAATTAATTTTGCTTAGTAGGTAAAATTGTTTTGGATTTTTAAGACCCCTTTGTTTACCACAACCACTGTGGGCTACAGAATGGCATTTGTATTTTATTTTCTTTTACGTCTATCCATATGAAATTTCTAAGATACATTTTGTAAATATTTCAACCTTCCAAAGGAACAGTGAGTTCAAAATATTTTATGTGCTTATATAGATAATGATTAAATTAATAATTATTACATATTATTTTCCAGAGAATTCATGAAAAAAAATTAATACATAGTAAACATACTAAATTTATGTTTTGGAAATATTACAATATGTAAAATTAATTGTGTAAATTAGACAAATGAAGATAACTTGTAAAGAGATTAGATCGATAAATTTAGTATTGAGTATATTTATCACAGTCCTGATAAAGGGTTAAGACAAATTAATCAAGAGAGCATATTGATTTTTAAAGATGAAAAGTAGCAATTGCATTCTTATGGTGAAGCCACAACTTTATATTTATGTGCATACAAATTCAAGTTATATAATGTAATTGAACAGGTAAGATTTCACGCAGATATATACGTTTAGTTATTTTTTTATTTATGATTGCTGAAATTGGAGTCACATATACACAATATTGCATTCTATTTGTATTTAGCACAGAATTTATTTATTCTTTCTCTCACCAGGAATTTCTTTATATATGCCATGTGTCCAAAGTGATCATAGTCACAAATTCGTATGCAGTATTATTCCTGCTCGAATTTGTGAATAGTGGATTATTAAAACTCATCAATAAGATAATTGAAGACTCGTCGTAAAGTGTCTGGTGCACGTTAAATTTGCTGAGGTTTAAAATTTTCACAACGGGAAGGTGTTGAATTCAAGAAGTAGGGTGTCACCTCAAGCATCGTTCTCGTCACTTGATCGGGTTCCGTCGACAATAGACCTCGTGTATCTTTGAAATGCCCTGTTAATGAACAATCAATCACATATATATGTGTGTGCCAATAAATTTGATGGGGGCAGATACAATAACGTACATTATCAAGACTGCATCAGGGTTACTCTCGTTATTTGATACAAATAGGCAAACTTTTGCTTGTATCCCTATTTCAGTACTTATCCTCTGATATATGTTATGTTTATGAGTAAACATCAAAGACAGAACCAAGACTGTACAACTATTGGATATTACTTCCAGCTTTAGTCTATTTTCGGTCAATATAGACTTTACCGTAACTATGTAACAAAAATTACTCATAAATGTATCTTAAGAAATTATAAATCGTTTTGAGAGAGTTTATTTGTTGTAATATCTAAAATAGAGTTTCTGTTTCTCTTTTGCAGCCACCACAGCCTTATACCTTTGGCTACGAGGTGCACGACAATCACGGTGACCAGTGGCGATCAGAAGTCAACGATGGCTTCGGGCACGTGCATGGTTCCTATGGGTTCGTTGACAATGAAGGCAAGAGGAGGGAGGTAGAGTATGTAGCGGACGACGGAGGATTCAGAGCCCAAATCAGAACGAATGAGCCGGGAATGGACATGCCTAATCCAGCCGATGTCGTGATTCTGGCCGACCCGCCTTCCGATTATGATGCGAATGTCTACGGACTTGAGCATTTGCACCCAGCCCAACAGATAAGATCCAACCGAGTTGCAACCCCCAGGCGACCTCCAAGGGCTCAAAAGCATTCTGCACCAACACCCCCGCCTATATACGTGGTGGACGGACACTTGCAGAGTCCTTGGTTTCCCATGGATACAGTCGCCAAAGTTTAACGAATTTTCTATTCTGCAACAAAAACATTTCAATGTGACTTAGAGGAACCTGCATTTTTTTAAAAAAATAGTCTTTGATGAATTGTGCAGCTTGATTTTGATAGCTATCACTTCTATTTTTGATAGAAGTTTTGTACTAATGCATATTGAGGTCTTATGGCAAAATTTAGGAAATTTCGTGATATTTTTCATTCATTTGTAGTAGCAACAGAAGCTCATCAAAGGAATATATCATCTGATCTACTTGCATTAAGACACAAAAGGAGTTTAGTTTAAAAAACTCCTTTTTCAGTTCCAAGTTAAAAATATTGTATAATTTCCCATGCATTTATTTTTTCAGCCTTTAAATTGGGATCGAATGTCACTTCTAATAGTCTTTTAGTTCTTTTTTGTCTTCAAAATTTTAAGTTAAAATGTATAATTTCTCTTTTTTTTTTAAAAAAAAACAACAACAACTTTCTCTTGAAGTTAATTCTTTTGCTTTAAATAATTGTTTTCTGCTGGGCGTTTTGTATCATCACTTGGGACTTCTAAAGGTTTATATACCATAAATAAAGATAGTATTTCCTTCAAATTTTTTTGTTACTTCCGAGACATTTTCTTCCTTTTTAGCAAGGTCTCTCAATTGTCCCTCTTATTTTCTAGTCCTTTCTTCTACAATTTTCCAAGTTTTTTTTATTACATTTTATTTTCATTGCTCCAGGCCAGTAGAGACAAATACTAAAGGGGAATACTAATCCCATTCAAGAAAATTAATCAACTAAATATAAAATTTAAGAGTCCAAACATTAATAAAATCTATAAAAAAATTAGAATATTATTTTTAATAACCTAAGTATAACATAATTGCTCTTATATTAGAAAAGGAAGTCTCACATTTCTCTTAATATTGCTTTCAAAAATTTTAGAGTTAAAATTATAAGAATACGCATCGAATTCATCCTAAGGAACAGAATATCAATATAATCGCAGCACTGTACAAAACAGTGATGCTTTTTTTTTTAGTTTAAAGCGTTTCCTTCATTAAAGAAAAGTTTTATTTTACATTTAGTTTTTACTCTTAATATCTTTGACTTTTCCTTAAAACGTCTATTGAGTGACATTTCTAATTTCCAATATAAGAGGGCTGATTTCATCCATCCAAGAACGCATCGATATTTTAAAACTTTTCTATAGCAATAAGTGAACTTTTGAGTGAAGATGAAGGAAACATTCTACACAAAAATTCAAGTCTTTTTTTTTTTATCTTGCATTGAAAGTCAGAGAAACTGTTTATAGAAGAATATGACCTCCATTGTAAATAATCATTGTAAATACATCATTTGTGTCTAATCATTGTATTATAACCATTGTTCAGTGAACTGAAAATAAAGTTTTTAGCCCCAGTTATATATGAACTTTCTTTTTTAAATACATGTTAACTGACTATTATCCCCTTGTGTATTGATAACCTTTTTAAATGAATTTATGTAAACAGAAAAACATACATTATTACTCGAGTAACCACTATATTTGTGGTTTGTCTCAAGATTTTAATGCATAAATTGATTAATGCAGTTTCCAAACTTTTTATATAAGTGGCATCCCTTTTTAACTAAGATAGGATACTATGGGAGAAAGCAAGTCAAAATATATCTAATTATAAAAGTACAATATATAAACTGTGCAATGTCCTGCGCATCCGTGAAAAAACGCTGAAGTGTAAAAACACTGCAAACACTTCAGGAATCCCTGCAACAACCGAGGCAATAATTCTCAATGTTTTAACACACTATGAGTAACAACATTCATGATGAGACTGACAAAATAGTTAAAGAATAATTTTTTCAATTTTTACTATATATTGAAATTTGAGCACACAATAAATTAATTGAAATTTCACCGCAGTTTTACAATACTAGATTAGAAAATTAACCGGTTAAGAGTAGAAACCATTCTTCAGATGATTTTCTATGATTTTAAAACGGTATTCAATCCAAACGAATGCATTCAACGGCTGCAGTTAGCATTTGGTGATGAATCTCCATGACGCACAGCAGTCAGTTTTCCCGATCTGGCGCACGGAAACCCCAAAAATGAAATTGCTCGAAAATTAACAACAACCCACAATTTATGGTCCTCATAGGACCCCTAGCTGTCTTGTAAACAGTTTTTTTTCAGTACGCGATTGGAAATCTCCAACAGTTGGCGGTTTAGATCGGGTTTGTTGGGGCTACAAGGAACACCTGCGAGCCTCATTTTCTAGTCGGAAGTTCTATCGTTTCGTCTGAACAAGATTTTGTGGCTTTTGGCATTTTTCTTTGAAAATACACATTATACGGAAACAATTTCTTTATTTGACTCTCAAATTAGGTTCAAATTTGTAAAAACGCAACGTTTAGCACAATACGTAATTCTCACAAACACATGTCGTTTTTTTGCGTTTAATGGACTAGAGCTTTTGGGATTGACACGGATTGATCAATATGACACTTAAGCCACATAGAGTAGATATGGATCTTTAAGTTAATACCAAATTTAGGTGCTACTTCCTGCAACTCCAAAAGTTATGATATTTTTCAGTGCTAGCCATTGATATTTTTCGACGCTTGTTTCGCCTTCTTATTTCTCTTCGTAAGAGGGCGCGTCAGCACGCGTCTTGCGAATATAATGCTAGTGACTCGTAATCATGGAATAAATAGTTCTACTGCTCAAATACTACCAAACCCTCCCTACCGACACAATCACGCACACTATATGTTCCCCCTTCACTCCTTTCCTATATCTCCCCCCCCCCCATCATAGCTATTACATATGTATAATGTTAATGCTTGCAGAAGCGTACTTTTGCTTGATTGTATTTGTTTAATCTTTTAAAATTTAATCTTTAACTTGCCACCCTATTTTTTGTAAATATTTTCCCACATGTGTCACGTTACTACTGCTGTTAATATCCTTTGATCCTTGTTCAAAAACTAGGTCCACTTAGCGGTCATTTATTCTTGATCAATTTCACACCTGGCATACATTTATTGAGCCTCTGAGGGCCTTATTTCTTGTTAGAAAATAGAAATACTGCCCAATTTACTTTGACTCAAGAGCAAGCGCGCAGGGCACAGAGTCATCTCAGGCTCACTAAGTCGTTAATTCTGGGAAAGCTGTTTATTTATTGCCAATGACCTTAACAGTATCCTCCTATAGGACAGTCTTCATGGGAACTAAAATGTATTTGTAACATATTATCTTCTTTTTTGGGCGTGGCATAAGTTTTTTTTTTTTTACAGTTTTTAGGTATTTGTTTTGACTGAGTTCTCCGCGTGACCACTTTAGTTCCAAGATATTTTCTATGAACATGCTAGACATTTTCCCCTGTGAACAACTTAGTAGTTTTAATTGCTGTTTGTACGACTTATTATGGTTTTTTATAAATGTAAATGAGCAAAATAAAAGAAAAAGAAATGGTATTGAAGGAAGTTGAAAATGATCAAGCAAGGGAAGAACCTGCTGAAATAAAGCATATTAATCATCATAGCAAACTAAATTTAAGAAAATCGATGAACAATAAACGTTTGAGTTGAAAGGAAAATTTTCATATTCTACCAAAAGAACATCAGGAAAAATATGAAGCCATAAGTGTAGCATTAGACACTCTTCGTTCTGTTAAAAAGACAAAAGCAAGAAAAAGTTCAACATATTGTTTATCGACCATCAAAGGACAATAAAACTACAATAACTTGAACAGCATATGACAGTTTTGCCACAGCCAATAACATTCCCATAATGTTAGCGAAAAGTGTCTGTGATTTGTGTCCTTTATTAAAGTCACGCACATTTTTGAAACTTCTTGGTTCTGTTTGGTTGATATTTTTTCTCAAATTTTCAAAGAAAAATTTAAAAGTCCTTAAAAGTAGGTAAGAATACTTTATCTTAATTAAGTTATTCACAATTTTTATCGCGTACACTAAAAATAATTATAAAAAAGGGATTGGGGTAACTCAGTCACCCCGCTTGACCATTAACGTTAGTATCGAGTGCGCGCCTACTCTCGAGTTAATTACAATAATTTTTAATCATTAGATATAATTATGAAGACTTTAAAGCTACAAAATAATTTCCGTGCGCCAGATCGGGAAAACTAGCCACTGTGTGGCTGGCGTGCATCTGTATTCAAATGGTTTAAAGAATTTTGCAGAAGTCGTAATTTTCTTCAGGAGGAACACACAGGAAGGACGCGGTATGCAGTAATCCCGGATAATGTGTCTGACGTATGAAAAGTGTTAATGATAATCGCTGAACCTTCCAAATGATACAGAAGGAACTTAACATTGGATCCACAGCCATTCACGAAATTATTCAAGAAGATTTACATACGAAAAATGTAGCTAGCCGTTGGGCTCCCTGTAATCTAACTGAACACTAAAAAGAGGAGCGTATCAGAATCAGGAAAGAAACCCTTAAATTGCTAAATGATGGAGGACACCGCTTCATTTCTAAAATTATAACGGTTGATGAAAGGGTGAACGCGTTTTTGACGTTTTAACACGTCAAGAAAGCAAAGTCTTTGAAGATGATCCCACACCAACCATGGAGAAAAGACAACGAACAATAAAAAAAGTAATGTAAGCCGTTTTCGTCTGCTTCCTCAGGATTGGTCAAAGCTATCAAGCTGGAAGGCCAGAAAACAGTAACAGCAAACTGATATACCACTAAATGTCTTCTGAATACCACTAAACGTTAAGGGTTTAATGCTTCACCTTGACAATGTATCTTCCCATACAGCCGGATTAACAGTTGAGTTTCTTAAACAAAAACAAATTAAAGTGATAGAGCATCCCCTAATTCTCCGGATCTAGCTATGTGTGACTTTTGGTTAGTTTTTAATCTAAAAAAAACCATACGCGGGTGTCGTTTTCATTGAGAAGAAGAGATTGGTGTGATTATAAATGCATTTTTTTCCATCAATTCCATGAAATGAATGTTTTGCATTTAATCTGTGGAAAATTCGTCTACAAAAAGTGCACTGATGCTGAAGGAGACTGAATGTGTAAGAGATGTGATGAGACTAAAATTTTGTAAGTGTAACTTTTAAAACCTAGGTGCATCTCAAAAATTTCAGAATGACCCTCGTATTACAATATCCTGGGTATAATATATAACTTTCAATTTGACACGTGATTCTGAACGTTCAACTGTTAAAAAACTTCGTGGTCTCAAAATATATTTCCTGTGAGAAAAAGTTTGTTCACACATAGATATGTAGAACCAAAAACAGAAAGCAGAGCACACAAGCAATTTTCTTCAACAATTAAATCGCTCTGGCAATGACGGACAGAAATCTAAAATACAGGGAAAATCGCTTAACACGAAACTAAGGGGATTGAAATATTGTTTCGTGTTAAATGATATTGAAAAAAACATATACATATTCAACAAAATTATTAGAGTACATTTTATTGACATAGATATGCGTATATGTATGTTTTTAATAAAATTTAATGAAACAAAAACATTCACAAGAACTTAATGAAATTTAATACAAAATTTTCAACTTTTTAAAAAGCAAAACATTTATTAAGTTTTGGAAAAATAATCTGCTATTTTTCTTTGCATTTTCTTTTTTTTTAGCATTAAATTGTCAACAAATTTTTCCATTTTGTTATGCATTTCACCTTTGGTATGTGCGTCTAAATAACTGCGCATACCTTTCGTTCCTGATTTCGGATGACGGGGGAACAGGAGACGCATTATTCATTTTATTTTCGTCGTCAAAATCTGTACCAATGATATTTTTTGAGCTAAGAACAAACTTCAAAATGTCTTTTTCTGCCATCGTTGCGATTGAGCACACATTACCATCATCTACTACAAAGAATTCTTCCGATAATGCAGTAGGACAGTTCAATAATACAGAAGCTTTCTTGGAACATTTCGTTAAGTGTAGGCTCAGTTCTTCACTATCCTCCTTCACCAGAAGGGAAATCTTTTCGTGTTAAGAGGGGAAAAAATGCATGAAAATACATAGTAGTTTGTCGGGACCGTTGTATTATTTCGTGCTAACCAATATTTTCTCTTAAGCGTTTTCGCGTTAAACGTGTTTCACTGTGGCTGTCGATTTATTGATATTTATCTTTGAAATCTTTTCATAATTCCATAAATTCTGTTTTCAGAAACTCTGAAGATTTTTTTTCTCTATGCAACAATGAGTGATGCTTCATTTTACACGAATTACACAATCATTTGGATTTGAATTAAATATTTGATTCTAAGATTGAATCACATTTAAACAAAGGATGTTTTCTTTTTTTCTTTACATAAATTACATAAACTTCTTTCTAGAAGATTTAGCAGAATAGTTTTACTACAAAGAATTGAAAGTAAGAAATAGTCTGTATGCGTGAGGCGAAGAGAGGAGAGACACGGAAAGGTTTAACTTGATCTCATAACTTTGTCGAGTGAAATACAGAATAGCTCCGCGTGCCACATGTGGCACGCGTGCCATATGTTACCGACCCCTGATGTAGAATAATACTTTTCTAGCAGTTTACTTTTACTAGAAGAAAATAATAGTTTTCCTTTTAATATTTCTTTCATTGTAGAAAGTATGCAAATAATCACAAATATAAACGAGTCAAAAAATTGCTTGAGTTACACAATTTTTTCATCTGTAAAGATTATGCCACTAGTCCAGCGTTTCTCGAACTGTGGGTCTCGCTCCATAGGGGGCATGATGACCCTACAAGGGGTGCACGAACTTATCGAAAATAACAGATTATTTAAAAAATTATTAATTCAAAGAAAGCAAAACAAAATATACGTTCTGACATAACAAAAAATAAAATGCACATCTATGCTGATATAATATATAATACTTGTAAATGTATCCCACACAGTACTACACAATGTATATCATAATTAATTTATTAATACTAACAACATAATGTTTATCCTATTAGCTATTATACTATCGTAGCACTGATCCTATAACTTAAAAGTCACTTTCTTAAAATATCTATAACACTTAAAATTTAATACTTATCTTGATAATTAGTTCGGTTTATGATGAAGGTCGTCTTGTAGCTTTAGTGTCAAAGTATATTATTATTGCATTCAATACATTGTTATTGTATGAAGGGGGGGGGGGCGAGATGAAAGTTATGATTAAAAATAGGGTCGCAAATATTGAAGGTTTGAGAACCACTGCACAAGTTTAAAGTAGTAATCTTATCGGTCCACAATGAAACACTTAAATAGTTCACCGATCCTTAGAGTCCTTAATTTCCTAATTTTATACTTTTTCCTTTGCTATCAGTGTATTTTAAAATGTTTTGGTATTATATTAGTTTCGATATTGTACGAATTTTAATATTAATTGGGTTGAGAAACATTGATCTAGAATAAGGTTTCTTAACCAAGGTTTTTTATGAATATTTCAAGGAATTCTCATAGTTTGTGAGTGAGTGAGTGTCTGTGTGAATAAGAGGGAGAACCAATTCATATATTATCTTCATTTTATATACCTGGTATAACATATTATATTTATTTTTTTTAAGTATATTAACCAATTTATAATTCATACGCTCAAGTATCACCTTGATTGCTGACTGACGGCAAATAAGCATTAATTTAATTTTCTAATTTTATACTTTTTCCTTTGCTATCAGTGTATTTTAAAATGTTTTGGTATTGTATTAGTTTTGATATTGTACGAATTTTAATATTAATTAGCAGTTTGGAGCATAAAAAAATAACGGTATATTTACGGAAGTACGAATTTTGCTTTGATTTATTTCAAAAGCAATTTAAATATTATACAATTAATTTGTAAGAGTGTCTATGTTTACAAATAATCTAATACTTAAAAAATTAATTATACGTGTTAATTAATTGTTATTAAAGAACTTCCTCTTTGCATATTTTATTTGCTTCATTAGAAGCAAAGTAATTGTATTAATTTTTCCTCTTTTTCGATTTGATCCATAAGGTATAAATAATAAATTTTCTTTATTTATACATGAAAATAATGTGTAATTACAACAAATGTAGCATGTTATTGGATTAATTTTTTTTAAAAATATGTACTTAGGGGTTATGAATCTTCCAAATTCTTCCACTGGACACGCGCGCGTTTCTCTGCATACAAATATATCTTTAAAAGATTTCTTACAGCAAGAAATTTCATTTAAAACAGAAAAATCGGAAAATTACAGTATTGTGAATTTAGTGATTTTTGTCTCTACGTTTGACAACTTTTGGAAAGATTTCACCAGACATTCACGGGCCTTCTTGTTTCATTACTAAAAAGAATTTCGTTATCTGTATAACGATTGATGCTTCTATTAGGAACGTTTGTCGGGATTATATATATATATATATATATATATATATAAATGTGGGAGGAAATTATTATTTATTTCTTTTATTGGCTAGTAGATGGCAGTATATGTCATTTCAATTCAGTAGATTTTTGTATTGTTTATTTTATTATCCACTAGAGGGCAGCACGATGCATAATTGTTTCTCCATAAGATCTCCGTTCCCTTCCGCATGCTTTTTTTCCCCTTCATGTTTTGATACAATAACAACAAACTAATGTAATCTTAACAAATACATGCCTTCAGTTAGATTTCAAACTTTGGAACATGTAATGGACATCTGACATTTTTTCGCAAGTCACTCCAAGGATATCAATTAATGGTACTGATGCTTTTTTCCCGAAACATAAATCTTATTTGCAGAGAGATGACTGTTTCTCATATTCAAACATATTTATTTGAAATTTTTGTGGTATAATCTCTTTGTCATACTTCAAATACTTTAAAAAAGGCTCTTTAAAAGCCTCTGCACTATAATTCTCAAAAAAAAAAAAAAAAATTAAAAACTTGGGAATTCTAATTAGAATATCATTTACAATAAAAATATTTTATAAAAACAAAGATTTCGTTAAAGAGATTTCCCACTTAAATAGTTAAAACATTCTCCAGAGGGAAAAACATAAAAATGTTAGGCCTTTACCCCTCTTTCATCTAATTTTTTCACTTGAAAAAAAAAACATTTTAAATTTAATCGAATTATAATTAAAATAATTCGATTTTTTTAGAATAATTTCATTGCACTATAAGATGTCATTACATTACTTTGATTCAGGCGTTTCAAAAGCAATTTTCGTGAGCAAGGAAACTTTAATTTTTTTCTTTTGTAAAAATCATAATTAAAAAAAAGATGTGTTGCTTTCATAATTCCCTATATTTAAATAAACCTAACCTTTAGCATTTTTTATTAATATTTACTTTTATTATAACATGTTTTACCCGTCTGTAGTTTTATTTACATTATTTAAAGTTAATAAAAGATTACAGAGGTAAAATATAACTTATATATGATTTGCATTTATACGAACCCAAATTACTATTTTGTGTTAGGTTAATTTTACATAAAGATGTTAAATTCCTCAATGAACAATTTAAGAACAAATCTTTTTTATCTGTAGTATAAAAAACGAATCAAATATACATATTAAATTAACATGATCATAAAAAATGTATATATATAGTTTACAAATGTGGAATCTAGTCTGTTGCATATAAAAGATTTGAAGAATTTACACTCTGAAAGACACAGTAAAAATATGAAGCACATTAGAAATAATTTCATAAATAAAGTTTACTCTTTTCATAAGTTTAAATTAACTTTTTAAATTCATGTCAATATAGAATTAAATTTGAATAAAATAAAGTTTTATACTCCCAATTTTATCAAACTTGGAAAAAAATTAGCCCGAACTTCTTGCCAAACATTACGCCTGCAACCACAGGGTTAGGAAACTTCATTAACTTATTCGACCCTAAAATTATTACTAACCAAATTGAGGGCACTTCTCAAGTGTACATTGTAAGTTTACGATTGGAAATAACACTGGATTTTTGGTTTGCATCCTTTTTACAGAGGTATATATTCTTAACAATTGATTTTAATCCTTAAATAAAATAATTTTAAAAGCCATTTCTTTATTAGAGAGTTCTACTGTTGACTTCTCTGTCAGATGAGCAGCTAAAAATTGTAGAAATATTAATCTTCACATGATAGTATGACTTTCATTGAATTTATGAGCAATGCAAAGAGCACACAAACCGTGTTACTTGAATAATATTAAATGAAATGTGTGTGTTGCAAAATAGTAACCTTATTAAAATTTATTTCTACGAAGCACATATCAAAACAGTATAGAAAATGAAACAAAACAAAATACTAATCACTTCACTAAAATGGACTAACACTGAAAATCATGCTAGTCTGTCATGAGCTCGAGTGAGTGAGTGAGTGAGTGAGTGAATATTAACATCGCACTGCTTTAGCTACACGAGGGCTTTTGGCGACGGTCCGCGTTATTTTGAACCATGGTCAAGTGACGCGGACGGCACCTGAACTGGCACTCCCCTCTCCTGACTACCACACCACACCAATGGGAGGACGTTTGAGCTCTCTACAGATTTAACGATCATCGCTCCCCTACACGGCGGGTCTTTAGTGGTATTGGGATCGAAATGACACGCTAGCCATGATCCGATGCCTAGACCACTTGGCTACCGCGACCACGTCATGAGTTCGAGCCCTAGTGCCGTTGAAGACCTGTCATGTAGAAAGTATGATGCACGTTAAATCTGTCGTGACTCAGTCCCCAAGTTCACGCGGTGTGATAGTTTTGAAAGGGAGATTCCACCTCAGGTGTCGTCCTCGTCAACAACCGTGGCTCAAAATGATGAGGTCCATCGTCAATAGCCCTCGTGTTGGTTTAAAGTTCTACGTTTAATTAGCATTCGCTCACTCACGCTAAATTGTCCGTATCTATAGTTGACATTATATTCCAAGTCACACAGTAAAAGATGATTTTTATGCGGGCCTTATTCATAATTATTAAGAACTCATTTCTATATTCTTGCTATGCTATATGAGACAGTCATTATACCAGTGCTTCTCAAACTTTCAATATTTGCGGCCCAATATTTAATCATAATTTTTATCGCCCCCCCCTTCCATACAAATGGCAATCCAGAGATTAAATAATACTATACTTTGACGCTGAAGTCATAATACGACTTTAACTTCTTAAGTTCCGCCGGCATATATATCTATATATTAAAGGAGAAAAGCGACTCAGTCACTGACTGACTGACTAATCACGAAATCTCTGAACTATTCAACCTACAGACTTGAAATTGGTAACATGTTCCTTTGATAGAGTAGACATCAGCTAAGAAAGGTTTTTCCGAAATTCGAAACGCAAGGGCGCTACGGGGGGTTAAGGGGTTTATAATAATTGTTTCCATGTTTAAACTACTTGATGTACAATCTTGAATTGGGTAAGCGGATTCCTTTCAGAGAGTAGAGATCCGCTACAAAATGAGTTTGCTGAAAATCGACCCCCAAGTGGCGTTGCAGGGGCTTAGGGGGCGTTATAGATAATTATTTCCATTTTTAAACTATTTGACGCACTGTCTTTAAATTGATATATTAGATTCCTTTCGTAGAATAATGATCAGTTACAAACGGGTTTTGTGAAACGACTTCTAATGCGTTGCGGGGGATTAAGGGGCGTAATAGATAAATATATCCGTTTTTAAACTACTTCACCTACCTGCTTGAAAATTGGTAGGTAAGTTCTTTCCTGGAGTAAATATCCGCTACAAAACGGGTTTGGAGAAAATTGACCCCAAGGGGTGTTGCGGGGGGTTAAGGGGCAGATTATAATTATTTCTTTTTTTAAACTATTAGACTCACAGTCTTGAATTTGGTTAGCAGATCTCTCATAGGATAGAAATACACTGCAAAATGTGTTTTGGAAAATCGACCCTAGTGGTGTTGCGTGGGTTCAAGGCGTTTATTGATAATTTTTGCATTTTTAATTAATTGACGCACAGTCTTCAAATTTTGCTAAGCAGATTCCTTCATAGAGTGCAATTCTCCTACAAAATGTGTTTTGTGAAAACAGACCCAGAAGTGGCATTGCGGGGCTCCAAGTTGCGTTATAGACAATTATCCCCATTTTTAAACTGTTAGACTACAGTCTTGAATTTGATAGCAGATTCCTTTCGTAAAGTAGAGAACCGCTACAAAATGGGTTTCGCGAATATCAACTACCAAGTTTAATTTCGGGAGATTAAGAGGCGTAATCGATAAATATTCCATTTTTAAACCTACTTGATCATCCTGCTTGAAAATTGGTAGGCATGTTCCTTTCATGGAATATAATTCCTCTAACAAAGAGTAAAATGAAATTGACCCCAAAGATGTTTGCGTGGGAGTCAAGAGGAGTTACAGAAAAAATTCCTGTTTTTAATTGTTAGACCCATATACTTGAAATTGTTAAAGATGTTTCTTTTGTTGAATAGGGAACACTAAGAATAAATTTTAAGCAAATCAAGTTCTGGGGGTTGCAGGGGTTACTGGGACATTGACAAAAATTACTTTTTTCGAGCTACAAGGACTATATAATGAAATTTGGTTTGCATTTTCTTTTGTTGAATTGAAATCCGCTAAGAGCGGTAATTTTGGAAAACGGCTCTCAACGGGATTACGGGGATATTTATAGTAAAACTTTTGCTTTTTTCTGTT
Source organism: Trichonephila clavata (assembly GCA_019973975.1). Taxonomy (NCBI): domain Eukaryota; kingdom Metazoa; phylum Arthropoda; class Arachnida; order Araneae; family Nephilidae; genus Trichonephila; species Trichonephila clavata. The sequence continues at coordinate 18,675 of BMAO01021414.1, forward strand.
AGATTTAGACTTGAAATTTGGCTTGCATGTTCAATTTACGGAGTAGAGATCCACCGAAAATTGGTTTTGCGGGAATCCACTTGGTTTTTGAGTTACGAAAGAGCAAACATCATTCTATGCTTCAATTTTAGAGATTTTTAGAAAATACAAATTAGATGAGTTCTGCCCTTTTTTTTTATCAACAGGTGACAGTTACAGGTATAAGTATATTTTTCAATTCAATCGAATTCTTAATGCTAGGAATAATTTATACATATATTAAGCAGTAAAAATTTATAAAACATCATGAAATACCAGCGAAGCGGGCGGGTAACAGCTAGTATATATATATTATAT
>BMAO01021415.1:0-58050 GCA_019973975.1 Trichonephila clavata
TATATTCAGGAAGAGAGGATATTGCGAAAATAAATCTACACAATAATGAATTTTGTCCACAAACAGTCGGTAACAAATGTGCTGAAAACCGGGAACTTATGTACTGCTACATCTAATACGCATTATCATAGACATACGGAAACAATGTAATGCGACATATGAGTATTTCATTATTCTTCACAGTTTCTGTATATCGAGGTAAAATGCCTTTGGTTTTTTTAAGTCTCAAGGTCAACTGTGAAACGTATGAAAAATTAATTAAAAATTACCCCTGCGTATCAAACATATTGCTCATTTATAATTTCATGCTTCAGTGACTGAGATGATCTCTTATTGTCAGCAAGACGGAACTTCCTTTAATATTATTGCCTTGTATTAATGCAATCTCGTTTAATTTACTAAATTTCTAAGTCAATCAAATAAATAATTGATCGAATAAGAAAATGATTTTCGGCAAAGTTTTGTATTATATTTCAACATCCTTTAAACCCTTAACGTGTGTGTTTAAGTTAATTTGAGTGTGTAACAGGCCGAGCTGTGAACACTCGAGATAATCCGAGCGGGGTTGTATTTTATGTTGCTGTAATTTTCCCACTCAATAATAAAAGACTGCCTTCTACATTTGTGAGACTGACTACGATCCGTCTTTGTGACTTCCTAAGCTAAGATTAGTGCTTCTCAAACTTTCAATATATGCGACCCAATTTTCAATCAAAATTTTCATCGCGCCCCTCTCCATACAATAACAATGTATTGAATTCAGTAATAATATACTTTGACGCTAAAGCTACAATAAGCCTTTAAATATATACCGTACAAGTTATCAAGATACGCATTAAATTTTGTATATGAAAAGCCCATGGGTCACTAGTAATTATTAAACTTGTTCTTAACTTACTATTGGTGAATTAATTATGAAATACATTGCGCAGCACTGATATATTTTTAAGTACATTATATCAGTGTAAATATGTATTTGATTTTGTATTATGTCGGGATATATTTGGTTTTGCTTCCTTTCAGTAAATTAATAATTTTTTAAATAATTTTTAACTTCGACATGCTCGTGCCCCCCCTGGTAGGATTATCACGCCCATCTAGGGAGCGCACCCTACAGTTTGAGAAACGCTGATTTAGACGGCCATTGTTTTTTTTTATATTTTATGATTTAGTCGGGGAAAATCAAATAGTTGTATCCCATATTTGTGTAAAAAAAAGGAGGAAAAAAAAATTAGATTTCAGAAGGAAATTAATATAGAAAAACTTATACAAAACTATCATAGAGTGATGCAAATATAAAAAAAAAATCACGTGGACCAAAATCTTCCGGAATTCTTCAACTGACGGAATGCCATTTTCTCAATTTTGTTCCGCAACACACACACAGAAAAAAAGAAGCTTCCACAAGATGCTGCAAGGTGTGCTAAAAGATAGCAAAAAAAAAAAAAGAGTCGTTTTTACATATGTGTAATGAATGCAATGTTGGGCTACGTGCTGCGCTTTGCTTTCAAATAAATCACATAAAAGAAAATCTAGAATAATGTTTTTAAAAAATAAATACTACTACTACTACAATTTCTGCTGAAAATGTGTAAATAAATATTTTTAGTCATAAAAAAATGATTTTTTCGGAACAACAATTCCAAAAGAAATATAATAAAAGTCGATGTACGTGCAAGATTGCAACAGTGGACTCTTATCTGCAATGTAGTTCAAAATCCAGCATAAAAATAAAATTTGGACTGATTTTATATTTTTATTTTTGGCCGAAACATGGTTCTAAAATGTGTTTTCTCCAATAAAAAAGTTGATTTTTTCGCCAGTTTATTTTAAAAAAATACGTGTGTTAAGAGTATTAATTGAATTGTATTTAAAATTCTAAGATTGAATACCCATTAATTTTGTACATCGTTTATAAATGTATTTGAACAACACTTTTTCAAAGTAACATTTCATTAATAAGCACATATTTTTTATAAAATAATCAAAAGGATATATGTTTCAATGAAATCTGATACATTTTAAGATAGTTACTTATATATATATTTAAAAAAAAACGTTTTTCATGAAAATTCAATATTTTTAAAATTAACATATCTAAAAACTTGAAATACGTAGTAGCACTCATAGGTTCCCGCGCGCGCGGACTGAGTCTATAACTTAAAAAATTTCACCAATTATACTGCTGAAACACATCCTCCTTCGAAATAAGACCTTTGAGAAACAACACACTTTTACCATGGCTTGTAAAGGTCATCGAAACATTTCTGGAATCCATTTTTAGACATGTCCTTTAATTTAGACTGCGATGCACTTTTAACTTCATCTGCAGAATGATCTTCATTTAACATGCGGAGAACGATATGATGACACACCCTATGCATCTTAAGATCCTTAGTCAATATCCATCGACATGTGGCCGAGAATATCCCAACTGGTTCTGCTATTGTTTGCAGCCTGTTCTTACGTACCACCGCAGAAACCATTTCGATGTTTTTAGCGATGTGGAAAGTCTGTGGACGTCCAGAGCGTTTGTCGTCTTTGACACTTTCCCTACCTTCTCTGAAACGTCGATGCCTTACACCTGCTTCAACGTTTCGTAAGTCACCGTAGCACTTTTTACCAAACAAACACAAAAATCAATATCCATATCCGCTCAACAAACGCAATTTCTTTCAATTACCGACGACTAAATACATTTGCATACAAAATACGACGCCGCGCCGATTAACTGACCACGTTGTTTGGAACAAACTTAGAATGAGTGAGTGAATATTAACGTCGCACTGTTTAGCTACACGAGGGCTTTTGGCGATGGACCTCGTAATTTTGAACCATGGTCAAATGACGAGGATGACACCTGATCTTGCACCCTCTCTCCTAATTACCACATCAACGGGAGTAGGTTTGAGCTTTCAACAGATTTAACGTGCATCGCTCCCCTATACGGTGGATCTTTAGTGGTACTGGACTCGAACTCAAGACATGCCAGCCACGATCCGATGCCTTGATCACCAGGCTACCACAGCCCCAACGAACTTAGAAAAGGGGAAGAATGCAAGAATACACACAGAAATGTTACTGTAGTCGCTCTACTGCAAACATTTTCCACGTTACAGGCGGCCCCAATCCGTGAACTTTTGAATCCTACTAGTAGAAATAAAAACCCAATAGTAAATAAAACATGATTTTTTTAAATTATACAAAATCTTTGTATACTTGAACTGGCAAAAATTATAAATGAATTAATCGGCAAAGCTCAATAGGACATCGTGCAATGTATATGTTATGAATATCAGTAAATAAATTGTTCTCGTGTGAAATAAGCCACTATACAGAAATAAAATAACGTATATTATCATATCACATGTGTTCTTTATTATATTTCACCACTTATATTTTTACTTACGATTTCAATTTAGGATTGCTCTAGTAGTTCAATAATTTATTCAATATATAATAAAATATTCAAAAACAAGTAGTTTTATTTTATTTTTTAAAAAAAGCATTTGTTTTTCTCCCTAAATAAAAGGAAAAATGAATGTAAATAATAAGCAAAGATAAATTACTTTGCATTGCAATAAAAATCTTTATCGCTTATTTAATTGTGTCTATTATTGCTAATATTATTATACCTAATGTACTCGTATATTTACAAAGCATAATATACAGACTGATAATATCATAATTGTTTTAATAAATATGTCGGGAAAAAAAAACAAGGAAATTCATGAAAATATTTCATTACATTGAAAAACGCACGTGTTGGTACAGTTTCTTTTTATTTGAAGGCCATGAAATGATACCATCGCTCTTTGGTCGTATTTAATGGTTAAAAAAGCTCAAAAAAGTCATAAGATTTGAAGTAATATAATAAAAATTAATATAAAATGTCACCAAAATTTTTGTATTCTTATCCATTTAAAATATTTTTCATATTTTGATTCTCTTAGGTTTATATAAACTTAAATGAATTACTTAAAATTATTCAAGTACATTTCCTATGCGAAAGACACAATCAAATACAAAAACCCCTGATTAACGGTAAAAAAAAATGTTAAATGTAAATATATGCTAGTAAAACATTTGTGGCTATAAAATATTTGTGCCTATACAAAATAGTTTAATGGAAGTGAATCACACTATATACTTATAAAACACACAGGAAAACTTAAAATTAAAATCAATATAAACATATAGATTTTTTATATATATTTTAAAAATATTTTTGATTGAAAAAAATGAGTAATAGGTTACTTGAAAGCATAATAAAATTTCACAACAACATCTAAGAGAAGTTAAAAAGGTCAAATAAACCTGAGATGCACTTTTCGTCGATTACACTCCCTCACAAAGGCGTCGTTCTAGGTGACATATTCAGATCTTTATGACTATCTTCATAAACAGACGATCTCTCATCGTCATCTATTTCATCCTTACCTCTGTTTTGTGATACAGAAATCATTTTTTCCAACAATTTAGAGAAATCAGCATCTGTTAAAGACTTCTGTAGAGCAACCAAGAAAAACCAATCACTGTAAGACAGCTGATGGCAAACGGATAGAACGGTCGATTTCGAAGACATTGGAGCAAAAGCACGAAGTACCACTGTTCTTACAACAGGCAAAATCAGAACCATTCTGTAAATAACAACTAAACCGGTGAGCAGTATCAAGAACACGTACCATGCCCGAACAAAAAGAAAAATTCTCATATACAGATGGTTCAAAGGTAGAACACAAACAGCTTCTATAGTTCTTGGAAGACCGGTAGCTGTGTACGAAGATATCAAACAATTACCAACAGGAGGAAAGTAGAACTGTCTATACCCAGCCCATGTTGATAAGTCGACTGGAATATAATCAGGGACTCCAGTTACATCAAAGAAGTTCACCAAAAACACAATCTGCGAGACAACCGCGAGGAAATTGCATACTTCACAGAAAACATAAACAATCGTGTACGTCTTATGCTTTCCTTGTGTGATCACGAGAAACTTTGCCAGATAGCACAGCTCAAGAGACCGCTTCTGTTCCTTGTGGAGCGCTACTTGAAGACCAGCGGTCAGTCTTTCAATGTATCCTGATTCATAAGCCTTCCATAACAAGTGAGGTAAGTGTAGGATCAGTGCCTGGGCAAGAAAGGCTAAGTTCACCCACTGGTAATAGGTCTGTATTCTTTTGTAACCTCCACTTTGGTAAGTCGTCGGGGATCCTCCGTCAGGACGGTTTGGGTAAGAAACTATAGTTTCGGAATAGCACCTGGTGTCCAGGAAACTTTGAGAAACCGTATCATAAGACGACGCACATTTAAAAGAATCGCCGAAAGCCAACCTGCATGTTACAATGAAACTAAAAAGAAGTAATTTCCAAAAAGTCCACCGATACACAAGCCTAAAAATAAAATTATCCACTGATGGATATTTGTAAGAAAAGATCAAGTTGTTGATAATACTTCGAGTCATTTCTGTCGCGTGAGGAAATTAAAGTAAAGAAGATACGTAGAGAGATTTCCTTTTTTTCCCCTTTGCTTTTTCTGTAAATATCTGCAATGATCCTTGAAATGATGAAAACATTGTAAATTCAGCTCCTCGTCGCCAATTTGTTTCGCCAATCAATACTGGTTTTTGGCGAGGAAAGAGATGGTAAATAGAGACTCGATGGCAGTCGTAAATTTTAGTTTTAACAATGGAGTGGAAAACGGTTTGTGAAAGAAACGAAACAATTGAGCTCATTTGGAATTCTTCAAAATCGTGAGCCTGCATACAAAAAGTTATTTTTCTTTCGAATAACTGAAATGTCACGATAATGAATTTTTATCAAAAGTGTATTTATTTTTACACGCAGAATTATTGTGATTATTTCTCTCTCTCTTTCTTTAAAGAAATAACGACGTTGGAGCAAGAGAATTATGCATAGCGTATTTTTTATTGTGTCTATTTTTGAATCACGTATAATTATGAATTACTGATTGATATTTTTTTGTTAAAATATAATTAATCTGAAAACAATGGTGGGATTTTCTAATAAATATATTTAAGAACGATTTCATATGAGATTTAAACTCAAAGAGGACTCATTAATAAGCATTTTATTGTTCTAAAAACTCAAAAGAATAGTAATTTCATAAAATATGTTTAATATCTTAAATAAACTAACTATTACTATTACATACAAGGTAGTAAAATTCATATTAGTCCCACTACAAATTTATTATTATAATTGGATCTTTGTGTTTTAAAATAAAGCCGAAGAAAATAATAAATATTTTAGATATGTTTAATACAATATTTTAATATAAAATAAAGAAATATATTGTTTTAGAAGAAATATTGAATTGAATTAATGAAATCCAGAATAATTCACGCTTGAGAAGGCGAAATACAAAGAAAGCATACAAAATTAAATGTGAAGGTTTATTATAAAGTAAATAATTAGTTTTGAAAAAGCTTTCTAAAGTTTTCGAATATTTTTTGTTATTAATCGAAGTGTGTAATGTATAAATATACTTTATACATGTATTTTAATATCTTATACTTGTAAAATACTGCAAATGGAATAAGATTCCATGAGTTCTTACTTTACCTTATAATTACAGCTAAATTAAACTTTTTTTAACTATTAAGATTTAGTAATATTTAAAAACCCTTTCAAATAGAATAACATACTCTCAACTTAGAATTAAATACCGCTTTAAAAGAGTATGCTAAAATGAGAATTTTTTTTTCTCTGAGGGGAAATTACTTCGATTCATGGAAATTTGGGCTGAAAATATTTATCACCATTAGTAAAATTCAAACGATATTTTATAAATAGTAGTGTAATTTTGAACGTAAAACTAACCACATCAAGCAATTGAACTTCAGAATGTAGTAATTCATACGAACAACATGACTCAACTTTCAAATAACTTGACATTAATATGTTAAAGCAATAAACACGATCTTGTTTTTATTTTTCTGCATATGATTTAATACACAATGAATTTAAACAAATATCTCATTTTTCCAAATTATGTTATACAGAAAAAAATCATTTTTTTCACGTATCATTGGAATAATTTGCCTCATAAAATAAATTTTATTTTAATTGTACGGACTAAATTATTCACATTACATGATAAAATGTAATAATTAACTCTACGAAAAGGAAAGCACTTAGCATACGTAAATAATTATCATATTTTCAGAACTTTCAGAATGATATGCTAAGAAAGGGGGGAAATAAATTAAAGTTTAAAAAAACTAAAAAATACCCTTTTATAGTTAATCGAACTAATTTGTAACTTAATATTTTAGTAGCTATAAATTTGGAATTAGTCACCAAATCTTGAAATGGGATCTGAAATTAGCCACCAGATGCGGGATGGGATCTGAAAATGGGAAATCGTTAATCTTTATTATCCTTATCAGGACAATGGAACAAAATTATTAAATTATTGTATTCTCATTGGACAAGTGAGCAAATTTTCGAATTAATTTGACCTTTTAAAGCGGATAAAAATTGAGTTCAAAGATTCCGTTACTTACAAGTGAAGCTTATAAAAGGGTGTTAAAAACTGTAGAATTTCTAAAGGAAGCTCAGCATTTGTTGAGTCAAGGACTTTAAAAGTAAAAAGTTCAAAGTTTTATCTTTAAAAGTAAAAATATGTCAGTAAAATATTATATGTTCATTTTTCTGTTTTAAAGTTCCCAATGATTCTCTGCTTTCTTCTTCAATGTTTTAAACACAATTTTTCTTTGTTTTTAGGAATGCTGTTTTATAATATTTTAGGAATATATAATAAAATGAACACATTAGCTTCTGAGGATAAAAAAAGACAATAATTATCAAAATATTAAAGAATTTTAAGTTTATAAGTCAAGTAAAGTTTATTGAATCAACAAATGAAAGACTATTTCTTTTTATGTAATGATGGAAGCAGAAGGCACGTGCTATGATATTCAATATTTCGTTTTCGCCAAAACCATTCAATACTAAAATTAGGAGCACATATTTTGCTTTTTATAATACACAAAGATAAGTTGAAATATTTAATTATTCAATACTAAAGACTGGGAATCTTTTAAATTTAACTTTTCTTCTTAATTCCTTTTTAAGTTAAGTTGCTTAGAGTATCCGACTACTTGCGACAATTTAAAAAAAAATGCGGATTTTTTTTTGTGGTTCTTAGATTTATTTAATAAATTTTAAGAAAAATATACTTAAATTAAGAAGATAAAAAGGAATTAGTATTACTAAAACGGGATAAAATTGGTAAAAACTTACAGAAAATTTCAGAACATACACAAAAATTTTAGCTGATTATTTTCAAAACTTTTTGAGCAATCACTGGCTCCATTTGAGCATTTTCAAAAAAGTATATTCCGAGTAAAACGCATTTTAAAGTATGACATCTTGCTTAAAGTAGTGGCATCTGCTTACCGAAACACTTGTAGTTTTTGTTCTAAAGAACAGAAAATAATAAACTTGGTATTTTTATAAAGCTAATAAGATGGTATATAAAATAAAATCATTAAAAAAATTGTCGATTTTTGGCAAAACTCACAATTTTAGGGCAGTTGGATACCTTAATATGTAAAAATTTGAGATAAATGAGTTTTAAGCACTCAAATATGACGTAATATTATGACATAGCTTTACGAAAATTATATTTATTAGTACAATTGTCAACTATGCATCCAAATGATATAAAAGAGGATAATAGTTGAGTGATACAATTTTGCTGATTTTATAGCAATAAAATAAAGAATCAAAGGTACAAGTTTTAAAATACAGATGATAACATGGACTTCCAGCAGAGCGAGAAAATACCTAGGAAAATACAATTATTTACATGATACACGATATTTATAATCTAATTTAAAAGTTATGAAAGTACCCTTAATACCATCAGAATGTACTACATTTTTTCGTTCCTTTTTTAATGAGGTGCTTACGAACAAAAAATAAATAAAAAGCTTCAACAGTTGAATTAATAAATTGAAACAATATACATAAAAACTTTACACTCATAAAAATATTTTATAAATAAAAAGCACATGGAATAGTAGGTAGCCATTTTCTTAGAATGTCACTAAAACAACTTTCGAAAGTTCTAGGTTGGCTTAGAGCACATCCATTTTATAAGAAACTCCATAATGTGTTTTAAAACACATTTCACTTATCAACACATAACGGGAACATGCTCATATTTAAAAAAAAATAGTGTACATGCGCAATGATTAGAGTATTATAACAAATAGTAGATAAATATTAGATACTCTTAAAAAAATAATGCAACATTTTACATATATATATAGTAAAAAAAATAACTTAGATGATGTTTCAGAAGATAATTCGATGCACCACATTTTGAAAAATACGAGGCACTTTTTAGAAGGCCAAAAAACAATAACTCTATTGAATCGTCAAGAAAGCCATTTTCTTCGTCCTCTAAGACTATTCCACATTTCAGTCAAGACTAATTCTTTTGTATCATGATTCATCATTTCATGGCCAACGTCCACACGTGTCAGTTCGCATATTAAAATACGAATAGAAAAAAATATATATTTCCAGGTGAAAAGTTTAATGTTTACGGTCTTTTTTTCCTTTCTTTCGAAAACACTTAAATGTTGGAACTATTTCTCTTTAAAAATCCCAGATATTCTATTTGAAATTCACAGATAAATTGGGTATTAGAATGAAAATAATGTCGACAAATAATTAAAAATTGTTACAAAACTCTTATAAAATTCTTAAACTGTTTATGACTACTACATTACTAGTGAGAATAGAGTTGAACTAGCTGGGGTACTTATTAGAACAGAGATTATTACAGGAATAATATCTATCATGTATTAAATTTCATGATAGTTTTCCCTTGCTTCACTTAATTCCTCATTTAGGAACTAAGATTATTTTGAAGATAATGTTCCTTTAAGATTGTTAACTTTATACGATAAATATTTAAACCTTTTGGCACATTTTGTGTTTCCACATGCTGTAGAAGAAAAGTTAATTTTTTGCACTCAAATTGAACATTATACTGGTGAAGTAGCAGTAGAACTTCCCAACTCCTTATGACCATCCTCTGACACATAAGACGACCGATTATCCTCATCATTTTGCATGTCGCAACCTTTGAGTACTGACACCATGGCTATTTTTTCCAACATTTGGGCAAAATCAATGTCGGTCATTACCCTCTGGAATCGATTCAGGAAGAACCAATCACAATAGGACAAACGATAGCAGAGAGATTTGATGGTGTCTTTTTCCGTCCAAGGGGCTGAAAACTTCATCATGGCAACTCTCTGGGAAGGTGCAAGTAAGACGATTCGATACACCAGCATCATTCCAGACATGATGGTCAAGAATATATACCAAGCGTGAATGAAAAGAAACATGTACATGTATAGTCTGTTTAGCGGCAACAAACACATGACTTGATGATGCGTCTTATTCCAGCTCACCGAACACGAGCCTGTTGGCGGGAAGTAGAATTTTTCGAAATCCGACCACGTTGAGACTTGAATTGGTAAAAATTCCGGTACGCCAGTCACCACGAAAAAGTGTACCAGCCATAAAGTCTGAGCAAGAGCAATGGAATAATTCAGTACTTCACAAAAGATATGCATTCCAGTGTACAGTCTGTGTTTACCTTGTGTAGCCAGAACATATTTGGCGAGATAACACAACTCAAATCCTCTCTTCTCATCTTTGGCGCCATTTAGTTCCAATCCAGCCGTCAGTCTGGTCATGTATCCTGAATCATAGTACTTCCATAGCAAATGAGGTAAATAGAAATTAAATGCTTGAACAAGGAACAGGAGATTCACCCAGGCGTAAAAATTTTGATATCGTCGGAATCCGTGGACGTTTGGTTCCGTTGTAGGTGGACTACCTGGACTATGGTTCTTTATGAGCTGGACTGGCAGGGAATACACGGCATCAGAATAACAGTGGGTTTCCAATAGCTGTTGGGGATAGTCACCAACGTCAAAGCAGGAAAAGGAATGCCCTAAGAGGAGTCTACAAGTAATAACAAAACTGCATGCCAACAGTAGTATGACAGTCCATCGGTAATGGAGATGGAAAACGAAGTTTTCCACTAGGACCTTTTTGGGTACAAGACGGACGAAAGCGTTGCGCATCATTTTCATCCGCTTAAAAACAACAAACTAACGAGCAAAATCTTGGAACAAAAACGGATTCAGGAAGTTGAAAAAGGACGTCTCAGAATTTTTGTGTCACCTTATCGTTCCGGGAAATGGAGAGAAAACAAACTGCACGAGCGCGATTAAAAGTGGTAAGAAAAAAATGTCGTTATTTCCTTTAGAATTTCATCAAAAGTAATGTAAACAATCCTCATAAGTTACTTCAGAATTAAAAAAAAATGGTTATAAATTGTAAAAAGGATATGGTAGGGAAATTTTAAATGAATATATCGAATTTGATTTATACTATATATATTATTACCCTCTGTAAGGTTAAATTATTTGGAAATAATGTACAAAAGTAATTTCCTGATACAATTATACATTAATACATGAATTGTGAATGAGTGAATGCTTATTAACGTTGCATTGTAAAGCAGCACGAGAGTTATTGTCCACTGACCTCGTAATTTTGAACCATGGTGCAGTGACGAGAACGACGCCTGAGCTGGTAGACCCTTTCCAAACAACCACACCAACGGTATAATTTTAAGCATCACAGGTATAAGGTCGACATGGAAGGTCTTCAGTGGTCTTCATACCTATCAATAAGAAAGATCTTCAGTGGTACTTGACTCGAACTCATGGCACGTCGGTCCCGAGCCCCTAACCATAACCACTAGCTTACCGCAGCAGCTTTCCAATTATTTCAGAATTATATACTTGTACCCAAGAGTTTTGTCCTAGATTTCTTAAAATATTATTTAGTATTAAATCAATTTAATAAATTTGATGTGTTTTTGGTAATATCAGATAATTAGACTAAATACTGAATAAAATGTTTAAAAAGTGGGAATTAGTTCCGCAGATATATTCAATTTGGTTGTCGCTTTTTGAAAGATATTTTAAAATTTAGGTTAAGGAAATGATTCAATAAGTATACAAAATCAGTATAAATCAACCTTTTTTGTAATAGGAAATATTCCGAAAATTTGAGGAACAGAGGAACAAATATTTGGATTTTGAGTAGTCCCAAAATTTGAAATTTCTAAGACGGGATAAGAAGAAATGCGTAGCTCAAATATATGTGATTATGTTTAGTCATATTTTTCTTTTATGCGGTAGTGATTGCGAGTTCTCTTGGCTGACGTTGTTTTTATTCGAGTCCTCATTCCACTGAAAACCACTGTGTAGCATACTTGTCTAAAGTGCGGCCAAAAGCCTTTAAAAGGCGGCCCAAACGCAAATAATGAAAATATTTAAATTTACACATTTTTGTTGAAAAAATAAATGTTTGCAATATTTTTCATAAATAATCGATTGGTTGACATTTATTTTGAAATAAAAATTTAAATATATAAAAGTCTTATTATATATTGCATTGTCCATCAGAGCAATTTACGAGGAAACTTTTTAAATTGGAAAGAGTGTATTAAGCATTGTTATAAAAACCATTAAAACTTTATAAGAGCAAAAAACGTAATCATAGACAACTTCAAGAGCTTCTTAAGGTAATGGGCACTGAATTTGCAGATGTTATTTATTATACAGAAGTAAAAGATGGCTCTCAGTAAAAGGGAAATGCTCAAAAGATTTTACGATTTGAGAAATGAAATAAAAATATTTATGGAAGCAAAAGGGAAACCTGTGACTGAATTTGAAGAGGAAAACTAGGTTTTAGAATTAACTTTTTAATAGACTTAACGGTACATTTGATTGATTTAAGTTTGAGACTTCAAGGAAAAAATCAATTTATTAATAGTATGTTCCAAACAATAATAGCGTTTGAAAGAAAGTTGAAATTTTAGCACAATCAAATAAAAGTAAAATATTTGACACATTTCAGTACTTTGGCTGCACATAATCCTGTGAGGTGCACAAAACATGTAAAATATGCTGCACTAATTTTTGATTTTGAAAATGACATTCAATTGAAAGAAAACTTTTGGAATGTTTCTTTACTTGTGTTTTATAAAAATTACCTACCCCGCGACAGATATCCTAATTTTCACAATCATGCTTTATTAATGTCTTCAGCTTTTGTCAATACCTATATTTGAGAACAGTTATTTTCAAGAATGAAGCATACAAAAAACCAAAATAGGACAAAGATCACTGACAAACATCTTGAAAATGCATTAAGAATTGCAACCTCGTCTAATGCACCCGATATTAATTTGCTTATTCAACAAATGCAAACTCATTCATCTCATTCATTTGAATTTTTCCATTTTTATGACACCCAAATTAAATGAAACAAAACTTTTACAAATTTAATTAAAATTTTTGAAATTTAATCCAATTTAAAAAAAATATAATAAAAATAAGTTATTTTATTTTTATAAAAGTACACAGAGTTAATTTTTATTTCAAAGTTGTTGAAAAAAATTGTATGTGTGGTCCGGAAGTTTTTTTTCTAGCAATGTGGCCCTCAAATGATCACATAGTTTAGACACCCATGGTGTAAGGCAAGGGTGTCAAACTCAAAGGCAATTTTGGGTCAAGTAAACAATGTTTAACTTTAGGTGGGCCTCAAAAAAAATCTTTATTTATAGAAACGTAGGTTTATTTAATGTTTATTTAATGTTTTATTTATGTTTATACATTATAATAAACATACATAAAATAACAAAAAAAATTAATTTTTGCGTCCTGATACTTGATATCTCTTCTTTGCTACTATCTTTCCTATTTCAGGAGAAATTTTTATATTTTATTGTGTATTATTGTGTACCTACATACTGGTCGGGCTGCAAAAATGTTCGTTTTGGGCCACGAGTTTGACACCCCTGGTGTTGAGGATTTGAAGCACGTAAGACTATTATGGCTTGAAGTCCTTATGATGGCGGGGAGGGGAAATTTGAAGAAGGTGTTTCAGCTCAGGCATCATCCTAGTCATTCAACAGTGACTCAAATTGGCTCTATAAACATCTCCTGTGAAAAAAAATTGTTTGCTGAATAAAGGCTGAGTTGCGAGGTTGGATGTTTCCTGGCTGGCCAGTTTGGAACTCTAAACTCTTTTAGATGAACTTTGTACCCTTGGGTATTTATTCCTCCAGTAGCTCGAATGTGTAACTTTGAAATGTGATAACAAACGCATTCGGTCTGTTTATTCTTTAGGCAACTTAATAAAAAAAAAATCAAAATCAAAACATATGAATTTGCAATAATCAACTTTTTTTTCAATATTTAAAGGAATGAAAATAATTTTAACTTCTTTGATCGTTGATTTCATACAAAAAAAATATAAATTAATGAGAATGATTGACCCTATTATCTTTTTTTTTTCATACCAAATTTTCTTTTCATTTTCACTAAGTGGTTGAGTGCTGTATTAACGAAAGCCGCACAAAGGCTATTGGCGATGGACCTTGTAATTTAGAACCACGATCAAGTAGTGAGAAAGATACCTGAGCCTGCACCTCCTTCCCTAGCTTCCACACCACACCAAAGAGAGGACATTCGATCCTCGATAGATTTAACCCGGGAGTGGTCGCGCAGGGCACAGAGTCCCCCAGGGATCACGGAATCCTTAATTCTGGGAAAACTATTTATTTGTTACCACTGATTTTGTCAGTTTCCTCCTATATGACAGTCTTCATGGGAACTAAAATGTATTTGTCTTACATTTCTCTCTTTTTTTGGGAATGGCAAACGTTTTTTACAGTCTTAAGGTACTTGGGGTGATGCGATTATTTTTGTTCCATAATATTTTCCATGAAAAAGCTACATTTTCCTCCTGTGAACGACTTAGGGGTTTTGATAGCTGTGTTGAATGACTCATTATGGTTTATAAATGTAAATGAACAGAATATATATAAAAAAAAGAAAGTGGCTTCTGCGATCTCTATTGAATGAAGTTGAAACTGATGATGTAAGGAAATAACTTGATGAAATAATGGATATTAATCATGAGAGCGAAGTAAATTTCAGAAAAGTGATAGACATAAAACGTTTGAGTTGAAAAGAAATTTTAAATTTTTTAATTTTCAAATGATACCTAAAAAAACTCTAAGAAAGATTGAAGCCAAATGTATTCCACAAGACACACTGCGCCCTGTCAAAGAGACACAAGCAAGAAGTTGAACACATGCTATTTATCAATCATAAGGACAATAAAACTACAATAACTTAAACAAAATATGAGAGTTTTGCCTGCAAACATCATTCCTGTAATGTTAGTGAAAATTGTAGATAGAGTCTGTGATTTGTGTTTTTTATTAAAAAGGGTCTCAGGGGGGGGGGTTACTTCCTCTAGAGGGCTGAAAATATAAATAGTATTCAAATACATATAACTCTTTGAAATTAAAATTAAATAATTCGAATCTTTTACACATTTTTTATGAAGGAATGGGGTTTCAGAAAAGTGCAAAATGTTTAAATCTAATCATAACTTTAAAAATTATAAGCATATGAAAATAAGAAACATTTCTATAAGAAATATTAATTAAGTTTTACGTTGCGCATGCTATTTTCTAAAGTAGTAGCTTTAATTACTAGCAATAAGTTGATTTATACAGTTAAATGCATCCTTATTATACACCTTAGAATTTTAACATAAATAGAATAATAAATTATATTGTTTTAAAAATAAAAAAAAATTATATTTTCAAAATTAAAAAAAAAATTCAATATTTTTCAAATATATTTTGAAATACAAAATATATATATTATTCTTAAATTACTAGGGTTTAAAGAGTATGATATATTTTATAATTAAGTAAAGTTTGAATATTCTCAAAGGCTATTATTTTAGAAAATAGCGTGCGCAACGCAAAAATTACTTAATATTTTTTACAAAATTGTTTCTTATTTGCATATGCTTATAATTTTTAAAATTATGATTACATTCAAACATTTTGTACTTTTTTGAAACTATAATCCTTTGTAAATAATGTGTAAGAAATTAGAATTATTTAATTTAAATTTAAAAGAAGTATACCTGTTTGAAAACTGTTTATATTTTCACTTCTCGAGACAAAATGAACACCCCTGAGACCCTTTAGTAACGCACATTTGAAACAATTTAGCTCAGTGGGATTGAATTTTTTCTCAAATTATCAAAGAAAAATGGAAAAGTCTAAAAGTAGGTAAGTATAGTTTTTCTTAATTAAATTATTCACTGGAATTACGTTTTTTAACGTGTACAGTAAAAATAATTACGAAAAAAAAAAAAAGGATCGAAGTGACTCCGTCCCCCCTTGTGGCCACTAACGTTAGCATCGAGTGCGCGCTTTTTCCCGGGTTAATGGTCATCAGACCCACTGCACGGCTTCTTTTCATTTTGTTTAAAGCATTGTGTACGAAAAAACTCAAATTCCTTTCTATTGTCTGTAGGATTATAAATTGAAAAAAAAAATAATAACAATTGAGAAGAAAAATGTTTTGAATGTTTTGCTTGAATAAAAATGTAGAGAATGATTTAAAAAATATATTATTAGATATTAAGTGACTCGGTAATAGTATAGGAAGCTTCCTGAATATCATTAAAGAAACAAGATAGATCAGCATTTCTCAAACTGTGGGGCGTGCCTCCTAAGGGGGGGGGTGATAACTCTACGAAGGAGAGGGGGAGGGGGGAAGAGCTTATTGAAAAGTCGGGGGAAAAAGATTATTTAAAAAAATTATTAATTTACTGAAAGTAAACAAACAAAATACATTCTAATATAATAAAAAAACAAAATACACATTCAGACTGATATAATATACTTTAAATGTATCAGTACTGCACAATATGTATTTTATAATAAATTTAACAATGTCAAGCTAATCACAAATTTAATAATTATCAATGACCCCATGGGTTTGTCATATATAAAACTATATACAAAAATTAACACTTATCTTGTTAATTGTACGGTTTATAATAAATCCATTAATTGCCGATTAAAAGTTACGCGATTCGCTCCCCAATGCCACCATTTTCCACGTAGGCGTGCGTATATGATGTATTGGGGGCGGGGGAGAAATAAATAATCAAATCCTCTGAAATAATTAAACCCTTCGAAAACACTGTCAATCTCCTTTTATTGAATTAGAAAGCTTTTGGATAGCAGTGCACAAAAAAGATCGTACTTCATAAAGACGTATATATACGCCCGGGCAATTAACGCTTTGGCCGAGCGAGACGTTTATATGGGTCGATGGTCCTTAAGAGGTTAAAGTCGTACTGTTGGCTTAGCTTCAGAGTAAGTATTGAATTCAATTCATTGTTATTGTATGGATGGGGGCGCGATAAAAATTACGATTGAATATTGGGTCGCAAATATTGAAAATTTGAGAAACACCGAGATAGATATTTCTACGTCTACAGAAGTATGAACAAGTAATAATTTCAAATCTTAACGCGTTTGAAAGTATAGGGAAACTCGAATGACTTTTTAAAAACTATTATAAAATCTCCGCAATTAATTTTGAGAAAGGAAATTTGCAATTAATAAAATTATGGCTATACTGCCATCAATGCAACATTTATATATAAAAAAAGAAATCTTAGTTTTTCTTAAGTTTGAAAAAAAGAGTGTAACACATGTTACAGTGAAGCAAAATCCCAACAGTGGTTCAAGTTTCTCAGTTCTGTTGACGTGCAACCAAATGAGAGGAAAACTATTAAAGCCTAGAAAATGATAAAATAGTCACAAAATTGAAATTTCAAAAACGGAAAGATTGAAGGAAGCGCTTAGTCTGATTTTGAGATATACTGGGAGATTCTTTTTGTTCATGATAATTTTAAATGATTTTTTTGTATTTGTTTTTTTGCTTTGTGTGTGTGTTGCTTAATTAAGACTTCATTATTTAAATGAAAGAAAAGGACTTTTTGTCAACTTTTGTAATTGATTTAATCTATATGAAATATGTATATATTTAAATTAGGAAAATAGAGAAATTAATTTTCTTAGATAAGCGAATAAAATGTAATCTAAATTTAAAAGAGGACCTTTAAATTTTTGATTAATTCTTGTTGTATACATATAGTGCCTTTGTTGATATGCCAGAATTTTTAAAATAAAAAAAAAGAAAACGTGGAAAGCCACGCGATAGAAGTGAAACTTCTTTGGCTTCGTTGGCCGTAAATACAGGAATAGATCTAATTATATTAAACTGCTGAGAACTTTAATCAAATAAAATTCGAACTTCATTTATTGTATGAAAATATTTTTATTCAATTTTCTGCATCATCATTTTCCAAGAAAGACACAATAGGTGTGTGGTAACTGAAGAAGGATATAAAAATCCTCGATTGTAGTCAATCAAGAAAATGTGAGAAAACTGTATCAATCGCGGTTTCGTATATTGTTTTTCCTTCTCTAGAATCAGTATTTATTTTCAAATTCTGATTCTAGATAATCGGCTTTTGTTAAGATCATCGGCTTTTAATCATCATTGGATCCAATGATTACAGCAATCTCTGATGTGTATAGCACTAAAATTTTATGGATAAAGATGATAAAAGCTGTGACAGAACTACCTGGTGATATAGAGATTTTCGCCAGGACATGCTGCTAGTTTTCCTTTTTTTTTCCTTTCACGAAACTCTTTTCCTCTTTTTTTCATTTGTTCTAGGCATTCTGACCAGAATTAATTTTAATTCAATAGAAATAAAAATTAATAATATTAACTTAATGCATCACTCACAGAAGTCACTGTGTTTGCTTACAAGATGCTATCCGTAGAGATTCTTGCGTGAACGTTAGTGACATATACAAAATGTCCCAGACACTCCCGTGACGGAAGAGCAATATAATGGTAATATTTTGGGTGCGTTTATTCGTTGAAAACGGCACGTTTTTCTTATTACATAAAAGCTACGAAAAACTACTAGTTCGTTACGAGTAGAATGCTCACTTAATATCACCAATAACTAAGCGCCTTTAATCCAAACATCAAGATACCCCACTCCATACCCCCTTAGCAATCGTCCAACTTTTTCACAGATATGACGCAAGTCACTTGCTTTACCCTCTCACCTCCGCTATCTTTTCCTCCCGCTCGCTATCTCCTCTTATAGCGACCTTTCAGGGGGATGGGAGGGAATCACTACTTCCGTTCGCTTTTTCACTTCTACGCAAAACTGGGCAAATTTCCCATTCACTACCGTGAGCAAAGAAGTTTTACTTCAAAAAATATTTAGAGTGTTAAACTGTATTTATTTTTGCAATAAGATAAGCGTTTGTGTAATTAATCTGTTTTGTATTTGAAAAATTAAAATAATTAAAAGTAATAATAATCGAAATACAAAAAGGAAACATTATATCTTCTTCATAACTGAATATATTCTGCTTTTTAAACGTCTTCCACCATCCTTTTTTGCTTTTGTTACAAAAGATATATAAAAAAAGTAAAGAAAAAAAAAAGAAAAAGAAAAATGTTAAAAAAAGAAATTTTTTTTTGTTATAATTTGATATTGTGTCTTTCTAGGAACTGTTACAATACGTCTGTGCTAACTGTTACCCAGTCACTCCTTTAAGGTATCCGGCTACCCTAAAATTGTGAATTTTGACAAAAATTGACAAATCTTTTTATTATTTTATTTTGTAGACCACTTTATTAGCTTTATAAAAATACCAAGTGTATTATTTGAACTAGAACAAAAAATACAAGAGTTTTAGTAATAGCAGATGCCATTACACACACACACACTTTAAGCAAGATGTCATACTTTAAAACGCATTTTACTCGAAATGTTTTTTTTTTTTTTTTTTTGAAAATGCTCAAACGGGAAAAATCTTTGAAAATAATAAATTAAAATTTTTGTGTGTATGTTCTGTATAATAGTAGAAGTGTTTTAACCTTCAGATTTATGAATCACTGTTTTATTACAAAATTTATGGTACCTTTGTGTTAATATATTACTGTTATTTTAGGCAATTTCGTATAATAACTAAGATAAAGTGCTCTATTGATTGTAAAAATTAAAATATCTCTTATCTGAAGGTCATTTCAAAAATGAATAAAATAGCAATTTGTTTGAAAATTTGTTCTTAAACTTTTTAAAGTTGTCGAACTTTGTCTGTTTTAAGAATTTTGATGCCTATTCTTAATTTAAAAATCAAAAGAAAACTTAAAATACATTGAGATAAACTATTTACAGTATATAAATTATTTTCAAAAATAAATTACACAGTGTAAGTATTCGATAACCACCTATTGGCTTGTATTGTTTGAATTCCAGTAACGTCACACTCTGAAACTATGCTAGGGCTATTGTTGACGAACCTCGTAATTTCGAACCGTAGTGGAATGGAACACCAAACTTCCACGCATGGGCTTCGACAGATTTAACATGCATCCTTTCTCAACAGTGAAATTCCTCAGGGACACCAGGACTCGAACCTACGATATCGACAGAAACAACACCTAACAGGACAATGAACATCAGACCACCATGAATACTGAGTTGCCTTGACCACTTGTGCCTTGAAGTAAAATATTCCTATTTTATAATATCCGATTTTGCAGCTGAAATGAAAGTTGGGATAATTTTATATATTATTTGAACATTTGAATCACTAACATTTTTTAACAGCCACCAATCCGGTATAGTGATTACTGACCCTGGCTGCAGTGCCATTGAGCCTGGGTTCAAATCTCGGAGAAGGTGTGGATGTTTGTAAATGTGTTGTGCATTCGCAGCATGGGGTACTCTAAATAGCCGTCGAACCTCAAGTTCTCTCGTGAGGTTGGTGTAAAGAGAAGAGAGGTCATAAGCCACTTCCGGGGCGTTCTACTTCAAAATGGGGTAGAATCGAACCAAATTGCAATATCACCTGCATGGTGTTCAAAGCTACTGCTAACGACAGGCGTAAATGTAGCCCTTTGCCTCGATGAATTTCGTGGACCTTGACATGATATTACTATCGAAGTAACATCACTATTTAAGTTACTATACAGGGTGTCCCAAAACGACCACATAAACTTTGCACAGCTAAATTCCTCATTGGGAGTTCATAAAAACTGCCCAAAGAAGCGGTCCTGTACGATTCATAGTTTACGAGAAAAATACGAAAAACAAAGTATGACGTCACTTTCGGTGTAAGAGAAAAAACACTTTATTGAACATATCAACAGCAGTATAGGCACAATTTAAGGCAGATGTTCAAAATGTACACCGTGCATGTCGATGCAAACTTGAGCACTCCGTGGAATAGCTGTCATCACACGTCGCAGCATCGTGGGGTCCACCGAAGTACAAGCAGCATTCAGACGAGAAACTAAGTCCATTTGTGTTGTCACTACGTCTCGATACACCAGTTCCTTGAGATGGCATGTCGCAGTAGTCACAAGACATGTCGCAAGTACATGTCGAGTAGTCACGAACGGAATACATGGTCACCATACGAAGACTACCGGTAGCTGCAAGATGCAGCCTTTTAAATACCAGTTCAACGGCGGCTTAACGTCATTCCACGGCGCGCGCGTACATGACGCGACATGCGCGACGAACGTTTTAAACCTTATCGTCTGGAAAGATATGCAAATATTGTTGTTGATATGTCCAATAAAATGTTTTTTTCTTGCACCGGAAGTGACGTCATACTTTGTTTTTCGTATTTTTCTCGTAAACTATGGATCGTACAGGAATGCTTCTTTGAGCAGTTTTTATGTACTCCCAACGAGGAATCTAGCTGTGCAGAATTTATGCGGTCGTTTTGGGACACCCTGTATAAGTAACATCACTAAATAAGTTACTATATAAGTAACAACGACACATGTTTTAATGATAAAAATTAACTAATAACAACGAAGGTTGTTATTAATTAGGCTCTTTTGTAAATGTTTCCACATTATCGGGTCATTCATTAGGCATTTTTAAAATAAAAACAAAAGTTTATTGAATAAAGAATGACAAAATTTCTCGTAAATTGTTCTTAAACGTTCATCTTGTTACTCTATCAAAACATAAACTTTGAAATCAATCCCCGTCTGCCTGTTGTCGGATTTCTCTGTAGACATTTCCCTGCAGACAAATTTATAACTATGCTAATACAGGGTGATTCGCTACCAGACGACAAACATGCAGAGTGTGTAGGAGGTGCAGAGACAACTCGGAATCACATTGGGGTGCAGGGTCACGCAAATGCCGTAATTGCGAGTTATGGTGCAAAGAAGCCGAGAAAAAAACTGTGTGTGTCAGCTTCGACTTACGACTGGAGTTTACTCCTTAACCGCTACCCTTACAAATTTTTTTGAAAAAAAAATGCAAAAAAAATCATCACAATTTTTTTGTTTTATTATTATTAAATACAAGGAAATGAAAGGAAACGAAATGAAATTTGTATGTTTCAAGTCGAATTTTTAATTTTTTACAGGTGTAAAAGGATTAAGTTTTAATATTAGTTTACCATCCCGAGTTATTTCGGGCAAATTGTAAAAAAGTTAAATATTAGTTTTTGTATGATAGTTTTTGAAACAAGGGATAATACAAAGTTAAACCTGATATTCTGTACATTGGTATCTGGTCTCTTTTCTTACTGGCTTACCTCTGGAATCGCTTTTATGGGATTATAGAGTACACTGTCTCAATAAAGCTACTTCCACTCAGTGGCGTAACGGAGAACATTAGGGCGCCCCCTGCAAAGTCAGGTTTGGGCCCCAAGCCGGATCGTAAAAATGATTGCAAAACCATACATACTTGGTGTCAGTTAGACTTTGGGCCCCCTAGAGTCCCGGGTCTCCTCGCGGTGCGGAAATGCCACTGCTTCCGCTATTTACAATGTCCACCTCTTCAGAATTACTATCTGAAAAATCACCACTTTCGCTATCTTTCATCATCACCATTATTGTACTTTTTCCAACGCAACTATCCTTCTTTATAAATTATTAATACACCAGCCAACTTATATTATACAGTAGAGAAAACACGCGACCATTCTGGTCAAAAGAACCGCGAAACGAACAAAACTTGGTAAGCTGCCAATCAAAGCTGAATATTTCCTTTTATTACCTCCATGCCGAATAAAACCGTGACAAAACAAATCATAATGACAAATTCAGCTTCACCTGAGTTTTCTTTGGATAATAATTAACTGCAATGTATACGAACCCGAGATAACTCGGGATAATCAGGCAAGCGGTTAAGTATGGTTGTCTTTGATTATATAGAAGGCAAACAGGGTAAATAAATGCATCTCATATAATACTGAAAGCATGCATGTGTTTTCTTTATTCCATTTATATTTTTCATATAGATTCGGTAAAATAATATATATATATATGTATATATATATATATACTATATATATATATATATATAATAAATATACATCAATTATGTTACTTATATATATGTTACTCATAGTACATGAGTACGTTGTTAAGAAGGTTGATTTACTTCACTATATTAATATCACTTTGTGTATTAATTATATTAATATTCTCGCCATTATTAATACCTGTGACGAGAGGCTTGTGGTAACTTAAGTATAATACATAAAAGTCGGTAGATACGTGATTTACGAATCGTAAAAACATTGCATCAATTGCTGTACCATACCTAGTTCCCAGGGCTCTACCAGAAACAAAATCCAAATTAAGAGCTCCGATTTTAAAAACTGTACTAATCTCAGTCCTTCATCTTTATCGCAATCAATATCGAAATTAACACCAAGTATGAGTGGAAGAACATGATACTCTGTTTTTTCAGTAGTTTAGAACCACTTTCTGCACATGCTAATAATGTCTCGTGGACATAATCTATTATGTCAGTAACATTCTGATTGGAAGAAATATAAACTGTGACGATAATAATGGATTTACCGTTAGACAAAGTGCATCTCGCGGCACATAGATCTCCCAAATTAGATTTAGTTTGATAAACGTACTGGGCATTTCTTCTCACAAAATCATCATGATTGCCAATAAACTTATGTTGCGAACCGCAAATGTTTTGATAGATGCCGACCCCACTCCTAAGATTAATGCATGGTTGTCTATACTGTGTTACACTGATTCCTCTGTTAGTTTTATTGATATAATCAACAATGAACTGGGTGCGTGAATATTCTTCAGTGACGAATTGGAAACACATGTTGGACCCAACCACGTTAAGTATAAACGAATTAAAAGAATTTTGCCTTTTTTCGGAAGGTTGCCATTTTATAAATACACGAGCTTGTTTTATTCTAGCTCGTATTTTGTTTTATTCTAATCGTCATTCGATATTATGTAATTAGTTTGATAATAGTTGTCAATGTCATTGTAATCATTATCTTCTACATTTTTCCGTGTATTTTTGTATCGTAATTTTAATGTAGAGAAAGTGGCAAAAAATAGGGGTGTGGTGGGGGGACGGAGGAGTAAAGTTACCGAATTTGTGCTTCCGCGCATGCATCAAAAGCACTTAAAATATTTGCAGGTTTATCACAAATAATTATTACTGGACTTTGGCAATTTTAGCGAGTTTTATCATTACACTTTTTAGGGCACCCAGAAACGAAAAGGCGGTATTTTTTTAAAAAAATAGTATTACTTTTTGAAAAAGAAAAAAAAAAGGAAATTTTCAAAATTTTAAAATTTTAAACGAGCTTTGTCATATATTCCGCTTTAGCGTAAAAGTCAAAAGAGCTAAAGCATGAAAGGTAGTTTGGCTCGAAAACGGGTTTTCGAAGCCAATGACTTCTGTAAACGTTTAAAATTTTAAAAAGGATATCTAAAAAGATTTTTCTTATATTTATACTAGCTGACCCAGCGAACATTGTTTTTCCATATAAATTTTTTCTAGAGAATATTTTGGTAGTCTAACAAAAATTAATAATCTTATTGTAAGTGTGTGGGGATGTGGTATATGACTGAAAGAGGAATAGAGCACTATGAACGATGACGGCCTATAAAAGTAACAAAACTCCAAACATTTATTTTTTGAATTCTTTGTACTTTTATTATTTTAACTAATAAATTTCAAATTACATCTCTATCACAAATTGTGACAATTAAAAAATACCTTTATCAGTCTCTTAGTGCAATGGAGTGTACGATATTTTAAGTGAGTCCATCTATAGCCAACACAAACAAACAGGATGGTTTACCCACGCGAGAACATGCCGCGTATAATTGTCCGTGTGAAAAACACGGTGTGCCCAAATCTAAACCACAAACAGACATCGTTTTGCCTTAAGACTTATTGATTGTCATTGCGAATGCCAATCTAATTGGAAATTGAATCCGTTTGAATAGGCACATCTGTGGGAATAATAAGGATTCTTGGTTGTAATACATCTTCTCCTCGGAACTTGCCATTCAAAATGCTAGCTTCGACAACGTTTTTCATTAATTGTTTAATGACTAATCGCATGCCATTGGACAGCTGTGGCGTGTTAAAATCACGAAGCAAAATAACCGGAGATCCAACCATCAATTGTAAATGGTATGGTGGTATGCCTGCAAATACAATGAGTTCAAAACCTCTGCTGGATAATTTACAGCTTCGTTGGTATCGCAAACTGCATCGATAGATTTGTATGACATCAAGTCCCCTGAAATCAACTGTTGTATCTTGAAATTCAAATCGTTGACGTCCACATTTTTTGCTTCCAAAATTGCTCTTTCTGCCAGCTACTCATGATTCAAGTATTGTATGTGTATATCGGGAAATATCTGGTCAATGAGAGAATTTTGCGAGTTATTGATTCGGCAGAAATCGGTCGGCAATTTTATGCATCTAGTGTTTTCATGTACAGCTACTTTTCCATCGCCGATATCTAACAGTTGTTTTGAGAGTGTTTCAGCGGATGGATCTTGAAGCACTTGAATGCGTATATTTACTTTCAGCTATACTTTTTCAACATTACACCACATTGGCGATGATTTCAAGCAAGCGTTGATCTCATTAGCGCACGTTGAACGTGGATTGACGTGACAATAGTTCAGGTGGTGTTTCAAGTTCTGGTAGTTACACTTTTCCTGATGCGCAACACATCCCGGCTGGCTCATTTTTTAATTTAAGTGCATTACAATACGAACACATTCCTTGTCCATAGCACCAATTTCCACATTCGAATGAACGTAATATTTAACATCGGGCTCATACTCGAATGAAAGACGACGGAATGAATAAGATGTAAATGCTCGATGTACTTGTTGGCGTTGTTGGTCATTTGCTCTGAGTGTGTCAAATAAGAATCGACATGCTTATCTTTGTTCTAATCGTCTTTGTTGATTCTGTTCAACTCGTGCCTCTTGTTATTGCGATTCACGCAACTGCTCCGTGTTCACACGCACATATTCACTATCCTGTTGCATTTGTTCGCCTGTTATTTGAGCTCTTCTATTTCGCATGGCTGTAGATTTTTAGTCGTTCGACGGCCCAAATCAGACCCTTTGCGTCTGGCTGGCACTGTTCACTGTACAAAGCACACAAATAGACCAAATTGAAGTACTTAATGCTAGAAAACAATATACTGATAATGTATCTGTTCTTTTATTATTTTACCTATACTTTTCACAATTACAAAATACGTATATATTTATCTTTTAATTGAAAATGATTCCTGAAAATTTTGCGAGCACTGAATATTACAATTTTATTAACTGTCATTTAATAATAAATAATTTAATAAAAAATAAATAAGAACTCATAAATGTCTGAAAATATTCAGAAATGGTTTGTACAGGTAACACAATAATTGTTGTTAGCGGGAGCTCGGGACACGTTTTGAAAACTATTGATTTATATGAGATCACTTAATTAACTGAACATGAGAACTATATTGAGCAAAATGGTAATAACTGATCTCGTGTCATTTATTTGAAATAATGATAATAAAGTAAAAGCGATTAAATTTTTCACAAATATTTTTGATATTTTTGTTTTATGAACGGATGCATATATGAATTTTTGAAGAAAAGATACGTACAAAAAATAATAAAAAATAAACTTTTCACTCGCCAAATTTGGTGATTTTTTACTTGTTATAGACACCCCTTTTGCTAATGTAACCCATGGGCAGGGTGATTTGGACGGTGGAACAGAGAAAAGTCACATCTGGTGCGAAACCGATTTTCGACGTCAAACGAAATAAATGGCGAAATAAACAACACACAGGCTAAGACAATTACGCATTTTAAGGTTTTTAATTAATATCTTTTCAACTAATTGCAATATCGGAATGAAAAATAGTTTACGTCCTATTCTCAGACCTACTTAATACATGCACAAAATTTCATAAGATCGGTCTAGCCGTTTCGGAGGAGTTTGGTTACAAACACTGTGACAGGAGAATTTTATATATTAGATAAAATTTGGTAGAATTTTATTCATACTGTTTTTAAGGAATGACCTAGGATTTTTGAAATACACTGAAGAGCCAAAAAAACTGGTACACCTGCCTAATGTCGTGTAGGGCCCCCATGAGCACGTAGAAGTGTCGCAACACGACGTGGCATGGAATCGATTAGTGTCTGAAGTAATGCTGGAGGTAATTGACACCATGAATTAAAGCTGTCCATAAATCAGTAAGAGTAAAAGGGGGTAAAGATCTCTTCTGAACAGCCAGTTGCAAGGCATCTCAGATATATTCAATAATGTTTATGTCTGGGGATTTTGGTGGCCAGCGGAAGTGTCTAAATTCGGAAGAGTGCTCCTGGAGCAACTCTGTAGCTATTCTGGACGTGCAGAGTATCGTATTGTTTTGCTGAAATTCCCCAAGTCCGTCGGAAGGCCCAATGGACATGAATGGGTGCATGGGATCAGATAGGATGCTTACGTACCTGTTACTTGTCAGAGTCGTATCTAGACGTATCAGGGATTACATATCACGCCAACTGCACACGCCCCATACAATCACAGAGCATCTACAAGCTTGTAGTAGACATGTAGAGTCCATGAATTCATGTTGTTGTCTCCATATCCGTACACGTCCATCAGCTCGATTCAATTGGAAACGAGAATTGCATCAGACAAGGCAACGTGTTTCCAGTCATCAACAGTCCAAAGTCGGTGTTGACGGGCCCAGGCGAGGCGTAAAGATTTGTGTTGTGCAGTCAACAAGGATACACGAGTGGACCTTCGGCTCCGAAGGCCCATATAGAGGATGTTTCGTTGAATGGTTCGCCCGGTGACACTTGTTGATGGCCTAGCATTAAAATCTGCAGCAATTTGTGGAAGGGGTGCACGCCTGTCACGCTTACCGATTCTCGTCAGTCGTCGTTGGTCCCGTTCTTGCATGATCTTTTTCCGGCCACAGCGGTGTAGACTTGATGTTTTACCGGATTCCCGATATTCACGGTACATTCGTGAAATAGTCGTACGTGAAAATCCAAATTTCATCGCTACCTCGGAGATGCTATGTCCCATCTTTCGTGCCCCGACTATAATACTATGTTTAAATTCACTTAAATCTTAATAAACTGCCATTGTAACAGAAGTAACCTATCTAGCAATTGTGCCAGACACTCGTTGTCTTATATAGGCTTTGCCGACCGCAGCGCCGTACTCTGGTTCCATATATCTTTATTTACATACGCATGCCGGTATTGGTTTATTTGGCTCTTCAGTGTATATAATTTAAAAATGGATTTATTCATATTTTATTACATCAGAGTAGAGAAATTTCGACAGAATAACAGATATTATTGTGATTGATAGTAACTGTGAAAGTATGTGAATTCTTCAATAATCCTAGTTCTGGCTGCGTATAAATATCTTATAATAATATATAAGCAAAATAATATTACTTTAGAAGCATTTTCAGTTAAAGAATATTTTGAAAAGACAGTCGGGCCTCTATTTAACGAAGTCGCTAAATCCCGCAAAAAAATTCGTTGTATAGAAAATTTGTTATGTAGAGGTTTATCTTTCAATGTACTTTATAAACCACATAAAACAAATTTTAAATTCATAAACGCAAAATATCAAAATGTAATTATTCACACCCTTTTGTAAATTAATATATATTTATTTTTATATTTTATCCATCAAAAAGAAAGAAAGAAAGAAAGAAAAACTGCAAGAAAAGCAACAAAAGAAAAAGAATGTGGAAGAATACATTAAGCAAATAATTTTATAATAAAATTAATGAATTTTAAGGACATTCTCTAATTTAAAGCATACAAGTAACTTTAAACGCAATATATTATAATTAGAAATTCTAAACACATATTTTACCACAAGTGTCCTTAAATTTAATTACTCATTAAATCTGTTAGTTTTGCTTGAGATTTGTCTGAAAAAATGTTTTGTTTCATCATATATGCCTTACATTTTTGCATTGCATCAAAAATTCCTTCAGGCTTATTTCCTTCACGCTGATATCCGCGTCGAATTGTTTCAAATGAATTTATCATTTCATCATACAAAGGTTTATTGATATCTGCATTATTATCGTTTTGATCTTCATCTTCGTCTTCATTGCTGTATCGTTTTTATTTTTCCGCACTGATCAAAACTATCTGATTCACTTAGTGATCCAGAGGTTTCTGCTTTAGAATCATATGAAAGAAAATCATCAAAAGCAGCGTATCATCCGTAATTTTTTGTTTTTCCTTCAGCTGTTTCCATATTTTTCATTTCTTCTAAGGGAATAGTCTTCGTCCTCCGTACTTGCCAAACTGTCATTGCTGACAAAGAAGACATGAATTTATTGTTTTCAAGAGTAGTGATAACTTTTTGCAGTATCCTCTTACGATAGTGTACTTTAAAATTTGTTTTATCACCCTTTGTTTCATTGGATGTAGTGTTTGGTGGCAAGTAAAAAACTGTATGATGTTTCAATTTTTGGTTGATTTCCTTCGGATGGGCTTAGGAATTATTGAAAAAGGAGATTAATTTTGAGAGATGCTCTTTAACCATACGTTTGTTCACCCTTTGAATCCAACTTTCACAAATTTCTGACGTCATCCTGGATTTTTTGTTAAAGTCATAATCACCTTCCAAAGATTCTGCGCCTTTAAAACATCTTGCAGTTTTGCTTCTTCTTATAACTAGTGGTTTTAATTTCTGATGTCCAGTCACATTTTTTACTAACATAACACTTATTCTTGCCTTTTCCTCTAAAGCATTTTTCGTCTTTAAATGTTAATGTTTTTTAAGGCAAACATTGAAAGAATAAAACAGTCTCATCTGCATTAAAGATGTTTTCTGGCTTAAAGTCTTTTAAAATTTTACTCAGTATCTCTGTTATCCAATTTTCAATATCATTGTCATCAGCATCTTTACTTTCCCCGGATAATACTTTTGCTACAAATTTGTGTCTTTTCTTAAATTGTTCTAGCCATCCATTGCTACCTAGAAATGGTCGTATTCCAATGCCTTCGCAAATTGAAGAGCTTTCTCTATTACGATAGATTCAGGGATCGGAACATTTTTATCTCGCATTGTGTGTATTCACTTCAAAACGGCCTCGTCGACATCTTCATTGACACATGTTCTTTAACGATTTGTACAAGAATTCGATGAATCCTAATTTTGTAGCTTATCTTGATTTTTTATAATAGTTAATAAGCTGTTTGGAGAAGCATCAAATTTTAAATCAATATCCTTTTCCTTGATGCCTTTATCCACTTCCTGAATTTTTTTTCTCTGGAGCTCAAGCTCTTACGGTTTGACATTTCCGAGCTACAAGAAAGCTAAAAGTTTCGAGCTGAAGTAACCAGTACGACTGATCAACACTGCAAATGAACGGAGACTAGTTCAAGGACATGGAAACACCAGACAACTTCACTGAGGGTGAAAGGCGATATCGAAGATATTTCTAGTGAACTGGAGAATGGGGGGAGGGCTAAAGGTTGCACTTCTTTAATGAAACGCCCAGAATTCCATTGCCTCTCGATGAGTTAGGCATCTAATAAAAGCAGTTCAAAATTTATGACCACCATAAAATGTGTTAAAAGAAAGAGTAACTTGAAATGTCCAGAAATACTTCATTGAATTGAATCACAAAAGAAAAAGTGTGTTGAAATGTTCTTGGTTCCAGGAAAAAGTTTGCTATATACAAAAATTCGCAATATAGAAGTTCGTTATATGGAGGTTCGACAATATGTATTTCCCTCATTTTTTTGTGTTTCTAAGAAGTTTATTGTACTAATAATTTACAATATATATATATCCTGTATTAGAGGACATAACATGTACATGTACCGTGTTTATTCGAATCCAAGCCGCACTTTTTTTCCAATGTTAATGCTACTGAAAATCAGGTTGCGTCTTAGAATCAAAGGCGGGAAAATTTGTTGGATAAAGAATTTAAACATGATGCTGACGATTAGAGCAATTATAGGTTCATGTACGCATTTGTTTTAAAATTTTGTAAATATCGGTGTGATGGATCTATACGCGACCTTTTACTAACAGTCCTTTTGGGAATTCTTTTGGGCCAGCAAAAATTACCAATCTTCTCCTAAAGAATGCAGATTATGTTAATTATGTTATTAAAGATTATGTTATTAAAGATATGCAGATTAAGTTTATTATATATATTCCTACTTCGCGAGTTAAAGGGTTAGTGAATTGGAAGTGAAGATAACAGGTAAACAGAAAGTTAGAAGTTTAGTTAACAAGAAGTGACAAGATAGTTACAAGGTGACGGTTACCAGAATTGGTTTAAAAGTCCTTGTAAAAGATTATACTTAGAAGAGAAAGTAACAACAATTGATTCGAAGACTGCTTAAAGTCAGGTACTGTCAATTTAATATTACGTTGATGTTTAATATGTTAAAATCGTTAGGGAGTCATTAAGTATTTATCTTCTGTGTAAAGTAATATTAAGGAAGAACCACATCATTATAAAGTGGTTATTAAACATATTCTCCCCAAACGCAAATATCGTCTCTTCCCTCTGTTGCTTGACTGAATTATCCTATTTATAGTGTTGATTTGTGCTTGATCGATTAAAGGGATAAATAAAATAATATATCACTGTCGAATGATCTTTTATTTCCTTCCACACCTTTAACCGGGTCACATGGTAGAAGAAAATTAAGCTCGTTTCATCGGTATGTAAATTCGATTGAGTAAAATCCTTTTACACTACTTTTTTAAAAACTTTTTTCACAAAAATGTGTTGCTAATTTAGGGTGTGGTTTAGAATGGATGGTGGCTTAGATTCAAATAAATACGGTATGTTAAAACCCCAGTTCATCGACCCTTTGGCGATGATTCTTTACACCAGAAAATTGTTGTAACCCTCCCCCCTTGTTTTTGTAAAAAAGTGTTTTGCTTATTAGATGTATGAAACCCTTTGAAGCGAGTGGCTGGCGCTATAACCAGCTCCGAACCAGTTTAACAATTAGTAATTAATGGATCATTAAAGTTATTTTGTTTTTAACTTTAATTGGGTTATTATTGAATAAGAATTTATTGACTAATTAAAACGAACCTGCAAAAAACCGAAGAAATCCTGATTTTATACGGTACATACATAGATTCATTTATGCGCTTTTTGAAATTTACGGTTCCGAAAGTAATGTGATCGTTTCGTTAAAAAAAACATTTTAAAAGAAATGATTAAGTTTTTATCATTTCATAAATAAAAAAGGAAAGAGGTTAGAGGGGGAGCAATTTACTATTTCATATAAAAGCGTTAAGATCAATCTATAAATTTGAGGTACAAAAAAAATTTTTTTTTTCTAAAAATTAAACTCTTTTATATTGGTTGTTTTATCGATGTATCACATATTTACTGTCTTAAAGAAAAATTTTAAAAAATTGTATAATTATCTCTATTTCGAATACACTGAATTTACATCGATTTCATGTTAATTTGAAACTGTAAAACGTGCACGAAACTTGAGGTACATTTTCATAACATTAACATACAATCTCGCTAATTCAAACCTTCGATAATACGAACCTCTCGCTAATTCGAAGTATAAGCTCAGCCCCTAGAAAAACTCTTGATATTTCGAACTAAACAATTTGTTTTCGTTCACTCAATATTTCGAAGTAAAATCTGTGGCCGGCCAGAATACAGCACGTGATAATTCGAAGTGATTTAATAAAACTCTCCACAATTAAAGCACTCACTATCATGTAGAGTCCTGTAGCAAATAGTTTGGAGCTTACGTGTTTTGTGTTGTATTGTCTCTGTTTGTCTCCCCTGTAACGTAGCCCCTTTGATGACCATCAAAACTGATTCCGATAACTCTGACAGAAGCTAAAGTGTCAGTGAACAAACAACGCAACTTTTCCCTTCAAAATCAAGATTGACGCGGACGTTTTTCAAGCTTCGTTTATTCTAGAAAAATCTGTTGACAATGTTAAAGTGAATGCCATAAAACAAAAAAAGATAACAGATTTTTCGTCAAAAAAATTATGTACTGCATGTATTCCAATAATAGTTGTTTTTAATACGTAAATGAATTACTTTAATACAGGAATTTGAACTTATGTTTAATATTTATACTGTATAATATGTACTTTTTAAAAACACTTTAAAGTAAGTTTATACGTATATACAATTGTTATTTTGTTACATAGCTTTAAATTTAAATGTGTTAGAAAAATACTTTTTTTCCGTGTATTTTGGGTGTTTTTTCCTATCCTCTAAATAATTCGAAATCTTAATAATTCGAAGTTTTTTATTGGTCCCCTAAACTTCGAATTATCGAGAGTCAACTGTATCATCTTTGAGCTACATTGAATCCTAATTCGTTTAGATAAAAATGGATCATTGTAGATAAACATTCAAGGGCAAACTAATAACGGATGTCCTTAAATTGCACATTGTGAATTAAGAGCTTTTCTCGTTCACCGATAGGTGGCGGATTATTTAAAAGAATTTTCCCAGAATGGCAAAGAAAACAAAAAATGCTATATTTATTTCCCTTTTTCCTTCTGTTTCAACACGACCTTCATATCAGAAGGAAAAACAATTACCAGAGAGGTCTCCATGGAAACGACGATATGTTATCATTTTCAACAACTTTAACGAACTATTATCAGTGCAGGCAAAAGAGTTCGTTCTCCGTGTGTTATGATCATTCCATTTCGAAACTTTTGAGTGTCAGCACGTACTAGAAAGGTTTATATATAAACAAAAATTAATGATTTTATGAATTGATGAATACATTTTTAATGAATTTTTGAAGAGTTGTGACTATTTTAATGATTTGATTTTAAAACTCTAACAACAATATGTTGTATTCGGTGCTTATCGCTTTAGTAGTGATATTTTTCCTTCGGTGGCTTTTACAAATGAAAACGGGTTATAAATACTACAAAAACCTTCCAGGAGTGCCTCCGCAGTCTATATTTGGAAACATCGGTTGGGTGTTAAACATATATACCAGAAAAGCGGAATTTCATCCGGGAGTATGTAAGTACGTTCATTTCTTTTAGGACTTTAGCGTATCGAATCAGGAATATAACATTCTTTAAGATTCTTAAGGTCACAGTAAGAAATTTAAATTCAAACTTTCTTTTTGAATTTTAAAATTAAAAAATAAAATGTTCTCTCTTACGAATAAAGTATATTTATATACGGATTTTTTTTTGCAATTACTTTACAACTAATATTACTCAAAAAAGAGTCATGCATTTCAAATAGTAATTTTTTTTCAATTTTTATTTGTTTGTATTCATGGTACAGGATAATTTCCTAAATAATAATGATATATGAATAGACGGTTATATTCTCTTAAGTTACGCAAACATCTACTTAATTCAATGCTGAATGTTTTTTTTAAAAGAATGAAATAAAATGAACAAGAACTCAAGTGATAGTATTATTAAACTGAAAATAACCAAAAATTAACTAATTCAATTATTAATAATAAATTACATATGGTGAAAAGTAAAAAAAAAGAGAGAAAGGATATAATATAAATCACAGTGGTTCCCAAATTTACTGTACCCATGGACCCAGTTTTATGCCAAAAAGTTGGCTATGTGCAGCCAAAAGTGTGATATAACTACAATATATATACAATATATAAATTTAGCTTTGATATCCTGAATGGAAAATGTTGAAGCAAAAATAAAATATAAATAAAACATTGGGATATTTGAAGTAATATTTATTCAAATTATGACTTTTACCTGGAAATATAGAGGCAATTTTTTTCATTTCCTACTCTATTAGCACACACACTCTCTCTCTCTATATATATTTATATATTTATCTTGTTCAAATTTTCAATCGTTAATAAAATGCTTTCTATTCATCCAATCAAGTTCAAATAAATTTTTTAAAACTTGTAGTGGATGACACTTGATGTTAATACAGTTTTTCAAATATTAATTAATTAATTTAATTTAATTAATTACCAGTTTTTGACGCCAAGTTAAATTCGTCTCCATCGCTGTAACAATGTAACTGCTAAAACAATGACAAAAGTTGGCGTCGAAAACCGGTTTTTCAGTCAAACTATCCAAACCGGGTGTGCATTGTTACAACACAATACAGACAAATAATGCTCTTTTTTCAATTCCTATTATTAGTTCACTCTCTCCCTATATATATATATATATATATCTTGTTCAAATTTTTCAAAGTAGGAATTGACTAAAGAATTTTTTTTTTATATTACTTGTTTTGAATGAGATGGGCGGCATACAATGAGATGGTTATCTTCTTAACAATACAAGGGATAATACTGCTTTCTATTCAAAACTTAGAAAAAGTCGATCGCCTTCTCCTCACATATCGGAATTCAGCACATAACAAAACAAAACTGTTGACTAGATGTGCAATTCATGTATACTGCCGTATTTTAGACAAGTTATTGAACGTAGCGGAGAGATTTATTTCCTGTTTAAAATAGGGTTGGAAATCCCGTGTTATATTTTCAACTTCGGGATTTCGGGATTACATTATTCGAATCCTGGGATTGAGATTAGACTACCTTTGAAAAATGTTTACGCATTAGCTTAGCTGAATAGTAAATGTAAAAACATAATTAAAAAACTGGTGTACTATTATTTTTATTGAAATAAATCAAAACAAAACTTAATTCATCGTAAAAAAACAAATAAAAATAGTTATAAAATTAAAAAAAAATTTCTTACTTTCTTGTATTTTTGTAAATAAGCTTTCAAAAAGCGTAGCTGGTCCAGCGTTTCATCGTTTAAACGGCTTCTTATTTTTGTTACACATTGTCCTGCCGAAGAAAATGCTCGTTCAAACTCGACTCTAGAAGGCTTTATCATCATTAAATAGGAGTATGTTCTTTCCTGGTAGTCTCAAATCTAATTGGAATATCTATCTTTGATAACTTTATCAAGTTCTTCTGCTACACTTTACGGTTTTTGTGTACAAATTGATCCACCTATTGAATCAGAATGTGAATCAATTTCAAGTGTTACCTCATTTGAAATAGAAGATTCATTTGCATCAGCTGTTAATAATGCAATGAGATTTGAAGCGTCTAGTCTTTCAAGTAGGTTTGCTATTAATTGACGGCATTTAATTGAATAATTAACAGTGACAAAATTTATTCCTGAGACGTTGCTCATACCAATGTGTAAGCGTTGAAGTAAATCGCTTAAATCTGTGCGACGTTCTCCCATACGAGAAACGAGTGCTGCATATAATTTTTTTACTTATAGTACTTATAATTGCACACAAAAAATTCTACGTACATTTTCATTAAATATATATATATATAATTTCTGAGAATTAAATTCTTAGAAAATTTTGATGATAAAAGAATTTTAAAATACAATTCAGACAAAAATTAAATCCCAACATTAATTATTTTAATTCCGGGATTTCAGGATCCCGGAGCAGCAAACCCTAATTTAAAAGGGCTTAGACGGTTACACCCGCGATCGGCCCAACTCCCACAATCCACTCCACTTGTCATGACTTATATTTTACGTATCTCTCTGTAATATTTACTCTAAAATTTTAAATTTTTGCTCTAAAAAACTTTAAACGCGTAAAAAGTTGTCATTACTATAATTTATTTTTACTTTTGTGATATAATGGGGATGGGTCATAGAGATATTTGACATTAAATTTAGTCTTTGATAAATTTTAATTTGTCACAGACCCATCAGCAATCACAAAGACCTCCAGCGGTCTGTAAAAACCACTTTGAGTGAGTGAATATTAACGTCCCACTGTTCAGCTACACGAGGGCTTTTGGGGACGGTCCGCGTAATTTTGAGCCATGGTCAAGTGACGTGGACGACACCTGAGATGGCACCCCCTCTCCTAACTACCACACCACACCAACGGGAGGACGTTTGAGCTCTCGACAGATTTTACATGCATCGCTCCCCTACACGGTGGGTCTTCAGTGGTACTGGGATCGAACCCATGACATGCTAGCCATGATCCGATGCCTAGACCACTTGGCTACCGCGGCCACAAACCACTTTGAGAGTCTATGATCTAGATCAGAGGTTCCCAATCTTTTTTGTCTCAAAGACCCCTTGCCATGTTTTTTTATTTGGGGCAGACCCCTGCTTATCTAATATTGAATTCTTGCAAATTTATCAACTTAAATGTCTTTTTGACAGCTGGTATAGAACAACTTTAAAAGATTTAAATTTCTAACTGTAGTGAAATAAAAGGATTAAAATTTAAGAAACATATGTTAATTAATTGAATAAAAATTGAATTAAAATATAAAATAACTGAGCAACAAACAAATGCTTTTAATGGGTGGAATGAATCTGGTGTTTCAATAACAAATTTTCAACATTTAGCTTGAATCGTGTCAGGTTTAACTAAATCTTTTTAGTTAGGAATGTCGTCTTGCTTCTCTCTCTCTTTTGAGATTGACAACCGCGTTGAAACTCCTTCTCATTAAGAAAAGCAACTAAAACCTTTTTCATGATATTCCATAATTCGGGAAAATTAAATTAAACTCATTAAAGTTAGTAAATAAATCTGCTAAATATAGGTAAAATCTGGTTTCCACTTGATTTCTTTTAAAGTTAAAGTCACGACCTAGTTTAATGTGAACCACTATTGTAGACCCCCATTTACACCTTATGGATCCCCCAAATATTTTTCCGCTGACGTGGACCCCTTGCAAGTCGTCATAGACCCATGGGGGTCTATATGGACCACTTTGAGAATCACTGATCTAGATAATAAAATATTTCATAAATTACTCCCTTAGTCTAAATTAGAAACTATTGTTTTTCTTACCATCTGAAGTAACAATCGCTTATCATCTATATCAGGCCATAGGACCGCGGCGATCTATGGCTTGCGTGCCAAATGCGGCACTCGGTAGAATATTCTGCGGCATTATACACCGCTCTACAGATTGTAAATTTTTGAATGGATGGAAGTTGATAATTTTAAGTAGTGCTTATTATGTGGACCAACATCTTCAGAATTATATAAAGCAATATTTACGGAATTACGAAGACAAATTCTGGAAAATAGCTTTAGCAATTAATTGAAATTATTGGTTGTCGTTTTTGGAAAGATTTAATTGAAGAAAACTGCATGTACTCAGTGCTTTCCACTTTTGGTTCTACATATCTATGTGAACAAATCTTTTCTCATATGATAAATATATTGCATCCGTAAAGAAATTTTCTATCAACTGAATGTTCAGAATAGTTTCAAATTGAAAGTCTGAAATATATTGCGATATGAAGTAGAGTGATGCAGGGACCATGCTTGCATTATAATATTTATTATATTTTACATTGTTTATTTTTATGCTAATAAATATCTTTAAATGACGCAAAATCAATATATAATAAAATTATAAATATATATTCTTGACCTGTTTTTCCTAACTTTGTATGTATTATTTCGGGAATCAATACTTCCTACAGAAGCCCCAATTTGAGCTCATTTGGGGCCCTGAGCGCAGAATATCTGCAGGAACCCTTGGCACGGACGGATCGAAATTTATAACCAAACAATCTGGCTAAATCCAGCTTATCCAGGATCTTCCAGTCCCAGGGATAGTTTTGTAACATATTGCAAAATAATTTTAAATTAAATTAAATATTTATTTCCTCAAACATCCATTTCTAAAAGGGCAAATTCTATTGGGAAAAAAGTATAGTCCCTGCTGCTCTCTATCTTATACGAGGGTAAATCTGAATTTTTTTAGATACGTGCAGACAAGAAGTTACAAAAGTAAATTAACGGTTTAATTTAAAAATACAAAGTATTTTGACTCAGCAGATGACTTTCTACTGATTTACTTCAAGTTATTTACCGTAAAATAAATTTTAGACAGAAGAGAAAATGGAGTTGACGCGAGAACACTATCATGCTATGATTTTCTATGATATTAAAACTGGATTAAATCACGAGGAATGTGTTCAACGACTGCAATTAACATTTGGTGATGCATCTCCATGTCGTGCTACTGTATTCGGATGGTTTAAAGAATTTTGCAGTGGTCACAATTCTCTTCAGGATGTAGAACACACAGGAAGGTCCCGGTCGGCAGTAATCCCGGATAATGTGTCTGCTATACGAAAAATAATAATGAATGATAATCGCTGTACCTACCAAATGATACAGAAGGAGTTTAGTTTTGGATCTGCAGCCATATACAAAATTATTCATGAAGAATTACATATGAAAAAAGTAGTTTACCTTTGGGTTCCCTATAATCTAACTGAGCAACAAAAAGAGAAGCGTGTCAAAATCAGTTAAAAAAAAACCCTTAAATTGCTAAATGAAGGAAGCCACTGCATTATTTCTAAAAGTGTAATAGGTGATGAAACGTACATTCTTTACTTTACCGTTCCAACACGTCAAGAAAGCAAAGTATGGGTTTTTGAAGATGATTCCACACCAACAATGGTGAAAAGACAACGAGCAATGAAAAAAAAAATGTATGCCGTTTTCTTCAGAAGTATAGGATTGGTCAAAGCCAACAAATTGGAAGGACAGAAGACAGTAACAGCAAACTGGTATACCACTAAATGTCTCCCAGAAATTCTTCAAGGAGTTAATGTTAGGGGACTAATGCTTCACCCTGACAATGCATACAGCCGGATTAACAGTTGAGTTTCTTAAACAAAAACAAATTAAATATAACATACTTATTCTCAATCTATACATTTGTTATATTAACTAAAAAGAAACGTACGTTTTCATTCAGAAGAAGAGATTGATGTGGCTATAAATGCATATTTTCAACAATTCCAAGAAATGAATGGTTTGAGGCATTTAATCTGTGGAAAATTCGTCTACAGAAGTGCATTGATGCTGGAGGAGACTACTTTGAACACTCCTAAAACTTAGTAAGTATAGCTTTAAAAACCTAGGAGTATCTCAAAAATTTCAGAGAAACCCTCGTATCTATCAAATCTGGCATCAACAAAGAATTTCGTATACTATTCCAAGATCCTACCTTTGTGAAATCGGATTTTCTGCGGTGGCTGCTCTGAAAACAAAATATAGATGTGAACTAAATGTAGAAATAGAACTTAGAGTGTCACTTTCTAATTTTCAACCTTCCTTTGAAAAGCTTTGCTCTGCAAGATAAGCCTATGGGAATCACTAGTAATTATTATTGTTCTTAGTTTAATATTGATAAATTACTGATCAATTATATTGTGCAGTACTAATATATTTATAAGTATATTATATGAGTGTAAATATGTATTTTATTTTTTTTATTATGTCAGAATGCATCTTCTAATATCCTTCCTTTCAGTAAATTAATAAATTATTTAAATCTTTTATTTTCGACTTTTCGATATGCTCGTGCTCCCCATGTAGGGTTATCACGCTTCTCCAGGAAGCGTGCCTCACAGTTTAAAAATTGCTGGCTTAGGATTATTGTAGGTTATTCAGTTTTCTTCACGTGAACAATACGATGTAAAAACCCATTTTCTGACGTCGAATCAATTGTTCACACGTCAAAAATTGCCGTTCAGTATATATTGGCTTATATTCGTTTGGTACCCAATGGGCTCAATTCATGACGGTCACATTATAAAGACAAACACGTGTTCTCCATTGAAGTCAAAACAGACATCAAACTAA
Organism: Trichonephila clavata; assembly: GCA_019973975.1. Lineage (NCBI taxonomy): Eukaryota > Metazoa > Arthropoda > Arachnida > Araneae > Nephilidae > Trichonephila > Trichonephila clavata. The sequence continues at coordinate 40,996 of BMAO01021415.1, forward strand.
TTGTAATTGTTGTTTTTTTTTGTAAAAATTGGGTAAAATTTCAAATTTTAGAATTGAGTAAAAATGTTCAGATGTCATAAAAAAGAAATTTCGTCAAAAGATTTTAAAATTAAAAATATCTTACTTTACCGCATCACTCAATAAGTACCGGGCCTAACATATAGATGGAGCTAACTTCTAAATTTCCTAAGCTTAACCGATTAATACTAACTTTCAAACGGCACGTGTCAAAATTTCATAATAATATCTCGTTTAGGTGAAAAGTTACAGTGGTTTTAGTGAAGCAACTTTTGTTTCTTTAAAAACCATGGATGAAAAAGAATTTTGTGTGTTGATTAAAAATTGCTTTTTGGTGGGAATAAATACTGTTCAAACAAAACTATGGCTTGATAAGTGTTATCTGGACTTTTTTCCATCGCAAACAATGCTTAAGTGGTGGTAAGCATACTTGAAACGTGGTCACACAGATACAAACGGCGTTGAGCGTTCAGGTCATTCGAATTCTGCTTTTGTTCTAGAAAACATAAAAGAAATCCATAAAATCGTTTTAGCCGATCTTAAATTGAAATTGTGTGAGATAGCGTAGGATTTAAAGGTATCAGAAGGCAGTTTATTCACTATTTTGCATGATCATTTGTCAATGAGAAAGCTGTGTTAAAAGTGGCGACCGCCTTTGCTCACTGTCGATCAAAAACAACAACATATCGACGATTTAGGGCATAGGTTCTCAAACTTTTTAGCCTCATAGACCCCTTCGCAGGTTTTTCAGTTTGTGGTAGACCCCCTAATTTCCTAATATTAAATTTGTGCAAATTTATAAACTTAAATGTGTTTTTGACAGCAGGCAGAGAGCTATTTGCTTTAAAAGATTAAAATTTTTAACTGTAGTGAAGTATAGAAGAGTTTAAAATTTAAGAAAACACATGTTAGTTAATTTAATTAGTTACTTAATTAAATTAAAATTTAACTAATGCATAAAATAACTGTTACATAAAGTAACTGTGCAACAAACAAGTGCTTTTTGAGGGAGGGGGGAATCTGGGGATGGCAATAATAAAGTTTCCACATTTGACATCAATCTTATCAGGGTTTAACCCTAAATATCTCCTCGGTTAATGGTGTCTAATATTTTCTTCTTCTTTTTTTTGTGTTTTTTTTTCTTGTGTGTTTTTTTTTGGAGATTGGAAAGCACACCTTCTCAATTGAAAAAAAAAATTTAAAGTTTTCTCAAGATATTCCATAATATGTAATGAATAACAGGTATATCTTTTTAAAGCTAAAATTGTTGACATCGTTTCTAAACTTTACTTTAAGATCTTCATTAGTGCATATTCCTAGTGTTTAATTCTTATAATATATTTTTTTTCCAAAGTGACCATATGAATTCATTGTCTTCTGTGGTACTACGATAGTCAAAACATTCTCAAACCTAGTTTCAAAATCTAAAAAAAGGGCATTTAAATGTTGGAGACGTCCAAAATTATGCTTCTTTAGCTTAATTCTGGCAAGAAAGGCTGTGTGAATTGTAGTCCTAATAACACATTTATGCTACCGCCTTGTAACTGCAAATAAACTTCATTAAATTTAGTAAGTAAATCTGTTAAATAGGAAAATCTAGTTTCCACTTGATTAGATTTCTTTTTAATATTAGTCACGATTTGGTTTAATGAGGGCCACAATCGTAGACCCCCATTTACACCTCATGGACCCCCAAATTATTATTTTACTGTCGTGGACCCCTTACAGATCGTCATAGACCACTTTGGGAATCACTGATTTAGGGCGTTGTTTGGAGCTGTTTTCGCAAAATAAACTGGATTTTTTACGTAGGTATGTGACAATGAATGAAACATAGATCCATTATTATATGCTTGAATGAAAAAGATCGTCAGTTGAGTGGACAGCAGCCGGTAAAAGCCGTCCAAATTGACCAATAACTCAAACGTCAGCTCTCAAGGTTATATCGTCCATATTTTGGGATGCACATGGAATTTTGTTTATTGATTACCTTGAGAAAGGCGAAACAATTAATAGTGAATATTACATGGCGTTATTGGATCACATGAATGAAAAAATAAAGAAAACACATCCTCAAATATTATCCTCATCCTGTGCAATAAATATTCAATGATTCAGCAAATTCATCTAGCATTTGACATGAATATTTTGATGGAGCAATTCTTCAAATTCCTCACCATCAAGCATTTTTGGTTGACTAGAGTGTTCTTCGTCAACTGCATCGAAATGAGCATTTTTAAAACGTCTACGGCTTAGACTCTAAGCAAACACTCACCTGTTATTATCGATGTGATGCCTGTTCACTCTAAGTTTTCAACTTCATTCGGTGACTTTCAGCAGCACATGTCTCTGAATTAAACAGGAAAAATAAACTTCCCTTAACTGCCGTTTTGTTGACTCATAATTCTATATCTACTAATTCGAGAAGAAAATAAGTCGTTTACTTTTCACCAAAGTGACACATAATGAAAATTAAAGCTGAATGATAGAGCTTTAACACGATAGAGCTTTAAGAAGTATCCAATACGATATAGCATAAGTTACGCCATCTATTATAAATCCATCAAAACTAATTCAGATTCCTAATATATATACAGATTTATATAATAAATTGTTATCATCTTCATCTTTATCTGGTCCAAGAAATAGCTTTATAATTTACTTCTATACTGATTAAAAATAATTGAAAGAAAGGGGGCATAATACACACGTCTGCTGATTATAAAAATCTCTTTATCTTGAAAACTTTAAATTTTATTCTGATATGAGACAATTTCAATTCTTCTAGTCGTCAAATACAGCTTTATCAGTGAAGTATTTTGTTTAAAAATGTGAATGATTTAGATAAATAAAAAGAGCGATTGCCGAAACGTTCAAAGAATGAGAGAGAATTCCTTTATTTCCATTCACAGAATTTTAGATAAAAACATTGAATCGTTAAGACTAGAACAGTTTTTTTAAAGTGTGAGTTTTTTCAAAGTAATGTATTAGAACAGGGGTCGGCAACCTTTTAGCTGTGGCGTGCTAAACTAATCTACCAACTTCATTCAGCGTGCCACACAGTACATTTTTGAAACAATTCGATTCCCGAGATAATATATGCAGAGTTAGAGAAGAGAGATCAATACTTTAGATATTTACAGTTTTCTTATCCATTAATTTTGAGTCATTTAAAGATATTTCTTAACATTTAAGTATACAGAATAAAACACAACTATTTCTTCATCAAAAATATTTTTTAAAAATAAATTTTATATGTATTATGTATTTTTAAATAATATATATTAAAATAACGCAAATAAACATAAAATATAAGTGTTTTCTTTCTTTATAGTTAAACAAAAAGATAAACAAAAATTTTAATGCGAACCTAGGTTTTATGTGCGCCGCTCTACTTTCGTTTCGCAAAATTAGGGGCATAATTTGAACTTTCAATTTGATATGATTCCAAGCAGTCAGTTGTTAAACAATTTCTTTACGGCCTCTAAATATTTTATCGTATGAGGGAAGATTTTTTACTTATATATGTAAAACCAAAAGCGGAAAGCAGAGGACGTGCATTTTTCACTCTTCAAACAATTAAATCTCTCCAGCAATAGCATTCAATAATTTACAAAATGGCTTTAAATGTTTCTTTAGAGTTATCTTTCAGATTTTTTTGTGATTTCGTAAATGTCCCTAATTCTGAAGATGTTTGTCAAATAAGTTCCATTAAAAATTTAGGAGCTTCCAACCCCTCAAAAATTGACAAATTTGTAGAGTAGCGCAGAGTGCCACGGAAAATTGTACCGCGTGCCATAGGTTGCCGACCCTTGTATTAGAATATGACATTTTTAGAGTGGAAATGTTACAAAACTGATAAAATGGATAAAAAGAATCTTTGAATTTTAGTTTCAATATTTATCAGAATATGACTTTATTTACCACAAACAATAAATGAATTTTTTTCAACATATATGTAATGAAAATTCTATATTGACCTTATTAGTACTTCTATTTACCTATTGTATTACATTAAATAAAAATGTAAGTACTACAATTTTATATATAGGGTGCGCTTGCTTTATTATTTCTTCTCTTGGCAGTTTATTTTCTTTATTGGTGATACCAAGTAAAATGAACATGCTTGAAATTCTGAAGAAAAGTATCGTAATAAACCTGTTTCACAATAAATTGAGAAGATCATAAGAAAATTAAATTCAGAAAATAAAATAAACATCTCTAATCTTGAAGTACCGCTTTCGATCGCACACACGAAGTACTTTAATTCAAATATAAAACTTAAAATATGAAGCTTATAATCTAGAAATTGAAGTCACGTAGCTTTAAATATATTTATAGATTATTTTGGATGCAAAAGGGCAAAATCATAGCTGACTAAATGATAACTATGAAATCAAATGTAAAATCCCCCCCCAATCCAGGGGTTGGCAACCCTTTAGCTGTGGAGTGCCAAATCAATCTACCAATATAATTCAGCGTGTCACACAGTGGAACACTTTGAGATAATTCGATTCCCGCGATAATAAATGCAGAGTTGGAGAATAGAGGTCAATAATATAGATTTACAATTTTATTATATATTAATTTTGTATCATTTACAGATATTTCTTAACATAAAAATAAATAATATAAAATATATTACTATTTCCTCAACAAAAAAAAATTGAAATAGTACATATATTATGTATTTTTAAGCATATTTATTAAAATAAGAAGTAAACAACGTAAATGTAAGAATTTCCCTTCATTATAGTTAAATAAAAACTTTTATGCTAACCTATTGTGCCTATGCCACTCTACTTTAGTATCGCAGAATCAGGGGTACAATGTGTGACTTTTGATTCGGAACGTTGTGTTGATAAACAATTTCTTTGCGGACTTGAAATACTTTTCATATGAGGAGAGATTTTTTAATTAGATATGTAAAACCAAAAGCGGAAAGCAGAGTGCATTCAATTTTCTTTCTTCAATCAAATAAATTCTCTCCAACAATGACATTCAGTCATTTACAAAATAACTGCTAATTTATTTTCAAGGTTATTTTTCAAATTTTCTCGTAATTCCGTAAATGTCCATAATTCAGAAGATATTTGTCACACAACTAAGATCCATTTAAAATTTATCAACTTCTATCTAATCAGAAACTGACAAATTTGTTGATTAGTACAGTGTGCCATTGAGAATAGTACCGTGTGCCACATGTGGCAAATGTGCCATAAATTGCCAACCCCTGTTCTAAGCCGTTAGAAATTAATTAGACCTTCTTGTGCTAATTCAAAACTATGAAACTATTGACAGACTTCCATAAACATTAAATGAAATATTAGCATGTATATCTAAAACCCCGATATTCCCTTTTTTGTAATTATTATCTGTGCATTATTTTCTTAAAAGCAACAATGAAACTTAGTGGGCACTGAAGAATTTTTGAACGATTTCCTCCACGAGAGGGTTCGCATTGTCCAAATGAAACTCCACAGGCAAACCTCTGAAGAAAGGACTGGTTGTTGAGTGAACAAGTTGGTATGTTTGGGAGGATTGTTGTACTAGCTCTGGTGTAATCCTCGTCTTTTGATCTTATCCAACAATACGAATAACTCTCGTGTTGCTTTATATCAGACGTTCATATAAACACTCGCTCACTCTCAAAAAATATTTTTTTAATGCAGTAGTATCATAAATAACCTGAATCTTCAATCAATTCGGTATACAGTAGAACGTCATTTATCCGAAAGTTTATTATCCGGAGCGTCAAATATCTGAACCAAAGTCCGGATACCTTTTCGAACAATACAATGCTCAACATTTGTTTCCTGTGAGGCCAAAAGTGATGGGAAAACCCAAGGTGAGGGATATTTGGGGAATTTCAGCTGTGTGATTTAGTAAACATCTGCCAAGAATATTAGGTCAGTTTTTTCCAAGTGAAGCGGTGTGTACATGCTCTTTGGTTGAGTTTTGTTGATGAAGAAACCTGGATGGCATGCGATGCAGAAGACCGTGGATTTCAAATGCTAAATGATGACGGGATTGTGACTTCCGTGCAAGAAGAATCTGACCCTGTCGACGATGAAACGGATGAAGACGAGCACAACAACATTGAAAGTAGCAAGAGTCCATCAAATGCTGACGCGTTTCTGCGTTAGAGACAGCTATGGAGTGGTACGAACAACAACACCCAGAGTACTGTCCTTCTCAACTACTGCTGCTCAAGAGAATCAGAGACCTTGCAGTGAAAAAAATAAGGTATACATTGACACAATTTTCAATATTTGTATAGTGTCCATTACATATACTGCATGGATCGCATTCGGTTTTCGGTTATCCGAACAATTGCGTATCCCAACGGTGTCCCGTCCCAATTGATTCGGATAAACGACGTTCTACTGTAATTTTATTTAACCCCTTCAGGACACCGGCAAACGGAGAAAGAAACGTTTACCCAGACCGGCACTAACTGAAAGTACACGCACGCATGGGGTCGGGTGAATTTTACTGCTAAGCCTAATTTCTTTTAAAAATTCATCTAAAATCTTTAATGAAATCAAGTATGCTGAAATTTGCAATTTACTATCATTGATAATATCTGAATACACAGTACAAAAATTTTTGCTACATTTAAAAAAAAATAAACAATTGCGAATTTCAAAGAAAATGTTTTCATTTTAATAAAAAAAGTACTCTTTATGAATGTCTACTAACCTATTAACTAATACGTCTTCCATCCTTTTTAAATTTAGTCAAATTATAAGCAAAATTCCGGAGCGCAATAAATAATGAACCTTTAAATGCCCGATTCTCTCGAAAAACTTAAACATGTGCAGTTGTTTACATTCGTAAATATTCCACATCTAGTTTAAAAAAACACGAAGCCGAAAGTATATATATTAAAGTTCAAAGGTTTGTGAAACACTAGTCGAAAAAAAACCTGACTTTAACTGCCCTCTAGTGACTTGAAAAATTGTTTAAAAACGTTCCAAACTCTAATTACACCGGTGTGGTCATGGGCCTCAGAGAAGGGAAAGCGCAATCACATATATGATACCGTGGGCCCTGGTGGAAGAAACACGTGATCGCATATGTGTGATCAGGGTCCTGAACGGCTTAAGTAAATTATGAATACAAAATTTAAGATGTCCAAAATATAAGATGTAATATCGCCTTTTTACTATTTCTCAGATAATTTAAGAATTTCGAATGAATAATTTATTCCCTTTTTAATTACAAAAGTTTTTCAAAAACTCCCTTTACTGCAAAAAGCGTAGCTTCAATTTGATAATATGTAAAATATAAAATTGTATTGATATTAAATAAACTCAGCATGTTTTTATAATTGTAAGAATTTTTTTCCATTATGTAATTTAAAAAAAGTGCTTTTTAAGTTTGATTTAATGTTATGTTTTTGTTGTCTTTTAGATATATTGCAACGAATAACTGGTTACAACTTTCTACATGTGAAAGAGGGTTTTCATTGTGTCTGGTTTGGTCCTAATCCAGTCATCACTATGTTTTCTCCGGAGGTCATTGAAGTACGTGTTTTATTTCAGAAACCAACTTTTTTATGAAATAGAACAAGAGATAATTTTTAAAAAAAGAAAATTTCAACAAATCAAATATGAAAAAATCAGGTATATTTTAAGTTTTTAATCAGGAATTTAACTACCTATCTTTCTTCCATAAGTGAAGTAGGTTTGCATTGCGAATTTATACACCAAGCGTAATTTTTCTTTATTTGAGAACAATAGATAGTAATTACATATAATACCATTGACCGATTTCACTAAACCAAAAGACGTCGCCAAATGCCACAATATACAGCCAAAAGTGGAAACTTTTTCCAAGCACATCCGAACACAGTAATACTGTATTTACTCGAATCTAAGCCGCACCATTTTTCCCGTGTTAAGGCTACTGAAAATCAGGTGCGGCTTAGAATCGAAGGTAAAAAATTTGTTTGTTGGGGAAAATTGAGTTTTGACACGTTTCAAAGAGAAAAAATGTAAACGTCCATTCTGCCCACTTACATCGATAACTTATTCCATCATGACGAGTTCAGAAAAACGTAAGTTTGAACAGGAAGACAATTTTATAGGCAGGAAAAAACGGAAACAGAGCAACGGACACTGAAAGTTTGACACGGATGAAACAAATCTACGCAGATGGCGTAAGCAAAATGTTATAATTTTTGCTTCTAAATGTTCAACAGTCTTTAATAGTTCTTGTACATTCTCCTATAATACGATCTTAAAAAAAAGGTTGCATTACAAATGAATTGGATGAGACGGAAGACGGCATCGTGAGAGAAAAGGGTGACTACAATACCGAAGTCAGCTGTGATAATGAGAGTGACAAATCCTTTTCGAAGCATAATACCGACGGTTAAAGTAACTATAGGTTAATGTATGAATTTGAATTTTTTTAATACTGGTAAAATTAATTAATTAGTAACTTCCCATTATTTTTCTTTAAATTAAAAAAAAAAATTCCTAAGTATCGGATATTGATGAACCTTTACACAATTTTTAATTTTTTTTTCAAAAACATGTAGAGAATCGGGGTGCGGCTTAGAATCAATGAAGGCTTAGTTTCGAGTAAATACGGTAATTGCGATGACAGTATTTTGCGACACTTTTTTGAACTGGCGATGTCATTTCATTTGGTGTGATTGGTTGACGGTATAATACACAAGTACAAAATAGTTTAATTTGTTTCATTTCTTTTAAAAATGTGTTTCATCTTTATATATATCCTGAAAATCTTACTAAAAAAATAAAGATTTATAGATTCATGAATTTTATTAATATACTAAGGTCATGTGCGTCATTTTGCGGACAAAAGTCTCCCAAACGATGCATTTTGAAATCTTTCAAATTAATTCGAAACTTGAAACAAAAACGAGGTTTAACTAAAATTATTCTTTTCATACTCTTAAATAAAATCGTGACAAAATTTATAGATTCCAATAGATAGAATATTTTCAATAAAAAGAACGAAGAATTCTTAAACTATTTAAGAAAACTCACATCAAAGGAGTTTAAATATTCAAATCATTACGCCTTTTCCTATATATACTAGCTTTCATGGCCCAGCGTTGCACGGGCTGTTACCACGGGTATAACTTAATCCCCATGTTAATTTCCTCCTTTTATTCTAACGCCAACACTTTGGTGTGGGTTTGACGCGTACGATGTGAGTGCATGGCCCGTGAGTGCGTGTCATGGCTTTGTTGCTTAACATTTTCCCTTCTCTTCAAAAATTCTCGATCCTAGTACCACTGAAGACCCACCGTGTAGGGGAGCGATGCACGTAAAATCTGTCGAGAGCACAAACGTCCTCCCGTTGGTGTGGTGTGGTAGTTAGGAGAGGGGGTGCCAGCTCAGGTGTCGTCCGCGTCACTTGACCATGGTTCAAAATTACGCGGACCGTCCCCAAAAGGCCTCGTGTAGCTGAACAGTGGGACGTTAATATTCACTCAATCTTCACAAATTCAGCACTTCCAATATTATTTTTCAAAATTACTTTGATATCTTTGTTTCTTTCCTCTCCGCTTAGCCTGGCGTTGCACGGGCTTTTACCGAGTGAATAACTTCATCCCCATGGAAATTTCGTGTTTCCCTCAGGCCGATAGCACTTGTGTGTGTGTGTGTATGCGCGCGATGTGAGTGATTTCTTTAACTATGTCATAAAAACTCCCTTTTTCGAAATTTGTTCTTGCGTTGGTGTGGTGTGGTAATTATTAAAGATGGGTGAAAGCTCAGGTGTCGTCCTCGTCACTTGAGCATGGTTGAAAATTTCGAGGTCCGTCACCAAAAACCCTCGAATAGGCAAACAGGGCGAATTTTAAAATCACCCACTCACTTTCCAATTCTTTCGTTGCAATTTTTTATTTCCCGGAAATGAAAATGTAGCCTTTTTAAAAATAGTTGTATGCTGAAAAAAAGACAGAAAGTATAAATTTTTCAAATTACAAAATTTCACTACTATTTTAATTCTTGGAGTAAAATTGTGAGGATTTTTTGAAATATTCGACTCGGGGGAAAAAAGTTTCATGCAATTACCTTTATAAAAGAAGAAATTATTAAATGATTGATTTAAGTATTTTGAGTGTTTTATTAAAATTTGTTCAAAAAAGTTTTTGGCTTTTTTTTAAAATCACTGATTCTAAAAGTTTTAAAAATCATTTTTATTTAAAAGTAACGATGTTGATTCATTTTAGAAAAAATCATAAAATATGCAAAATATCTTTGTTTTCTAAAAAAAAAATTTTTTTTTTAAATTCTAAAAAAAAAAATAGTTTTCGGCATTTTATTTTTTTAATCACTGATTCTAAATATCAATGAACTTTTTAAAAATCATTTTCTTTTAAATTCATCGATATTTATAAAATACAAAACTATAACTTATTAATATTTTTACATTAAAATTGATTAAAAATGTTCATTTAGCAATTAATTGTGACATTCCGTTTGCTTAAATAATGGCAGCACTGAAAATTTACGTGGGAAAAATATACAGAAATGAAAGCTTCTTGTTAGGAATTGTTGAAAAAGATAGAAATTACTTTGAATGATTAAAAATAAAAAAAAACCTTTTTGAAGGCAAAAAAAAAAAAAATATATATATATGAAAAGTACATTAAAATAACAGAGGATCATGTTAAAATAAGTATTTATCAGTAAAACTAATTTACGTGGGAAAAATAAGCAGAATGAAAAAATCGAGATCCTGGATTCGAACTTGGAGCGATACGATATCACTCCGTGGATCCGCTATGATTCCAGCGTGCTACCAATTGCGCTACAAAACCCGTAGCTGAATGTGAAAATAGGCGTTAATTATAAATGGAAGGTAAAAATTGAAAGTAATTTTTTATTGAAGAGGGGATATTCACACATAACGATTGAAAAATTTCGATTCACGATTACATTTAAATGTATTGCAAAAAATTTATTGATTTTTGATATTTTAATAAAAAGCAATTAATAATAAAGAATATATAATATGAACATAGCTTTTTTTTCTAAGGAATTTATGCCTATTTAACTGACTATTTCCAAAAAAAAAAATTTGAAATGGGCAATTTTTTTGTTTTTATTACGGAATTATATGTCAAAAAAAGAAATATACATTAGGCATTATTTTAAAGTAAACTATAAGTTTTATGAAAGAGAACAAAAATTTCGATACTGATAAATATTTTAAATGAATCTCAGAAATGCATTGAATGCATTTTATCATCTTAATCTGACATATATAGTTATTTAATTTTTAAAATAATATAAAGAAAAATTGACGAAAAAATAACTTTTTCACTCGCATTTTTTTTTTACTCGCCAAAGTTACTGATTTCCTCCTGTTTAAGGCAGAAATCTTTAGTGTAACCCTTGAGTTAGATGCGGTCAACGGCGAAACAGTTTAAAAGACTTTGGTGCAAAGCTAATATCCGACGCCAATGTTTGGCTAAATGTAAAATCGAGTATTTTTAATTATTTTAAAAATCATTACCTTCATTTTTAGGGCATAATTTTTACGTTAATGCTCTCAAACTTCACAAACTATTTGCAAAAATAACGTACTTTGAAATAAAAAATGTACAAATTACTACTGTTTAAGTTATTTCTCAGAAAAACAGCAGTTTACGAAAATCACAAAATGTTTTTTTAAAATCCGTACTTTTGAAGCAATGTTTGCAATCTTAGTATATGTTAAGGATAATATTGCTTTACACACAGAAAAAATGTTTTGTGAGATTACCTTTATAAATGACGAAGTTATTCAATGTGAAGTAAAAATGGGGACTACTTTTTAAAGATTCCTTAAAAAAAAAGTTTTCAGAATTTTATTTTTTAAATGAATGGATCTAAAAGAGAAAGGCTTGAAGTTAATTAGTGTAGAATATCGATTTAATAACACGAAAAGTAATTCATACCCAAAGATTTAGAAATAATTTTCATAAAAACGCATCAGTTTTAACACTATTTTTAAAAATTCGAAAAAAATAGAAAATATCGTTATTTTACTAAAACAATTATACCGTATCATGGCGAAATAAATTATCTTTCCGATTCTGTAATTATTTTTTGTCTGGTTTCAACACCGCAAATTGGATGGCAATTTTAAAATGGTGGAAAACGTCGAATCACCGCTCGGCCGAAACGGAATGGAAGTTCTGCCAAGTAAACAACCAGCAGCAGTAAAACAACTAGGCGTTTTAAGGTTTTTAATTCATATCTTTTCAACTAATTACAATATCGTAATATAAATAAGCAATACGGCTTCCCCGGAAAATTCCCGATCTTTTTGTACCTTCCACGACTTTCTGCGTGGTGCGGTTCGTGAGAAGATAGACGCACATAGATAGATAGATAGATAGATAGATAGATAGATACGTTAGTTTACCTTCGAATTTTAATAGTGTAAGGCTAGCTTTCATGGCCCGGCGTTGCACGGGCTTTTACCGAGTGCATACATATGTGTGGGATTTGAAGAAGGAAAGGAAGTATCACTCTTTTTCTTCTTTCCCGCCGGCCGAAATGATTGACACTCAAACTTTTCTTTTTATTCAAGGATTATTTATTTTTTCATATCCGTTCGAAGCGCCTGTAGTGCGAGCCGCTGATTGGCTGTCTTTTTTTTTTTATGCAATTGCATGATTTCGAAATGAAATAGTTTAGTCAGTCTGTGTTCTGGCTCACGGCATGTAGCCGACGGCTGTGTTGTTTAGCTCTTTAAATGAATGTAAATTGTCCCCTAGATGTTAAAACCAAATAAAATGTTTTTGTTAAACATTTTTGAGAAGTTATTTCTTATGAACTCACAGATTGGGGGCTCGGCCGGGATTGAATTTTAGGGAAATCCCCGCAGATTAGTTTGTCGGCTCTGACATGCTTGCGTGAGAAAAAACAGCCAACTGTCTCTCGGCTTTTAGGAAGCCGTTACGATTTTGTTCCGGGCTCCAGTTTTGCGGATTTCAGTATTGTTCCGGGCTCCAGTTTTGCGGATTCCAGTATTGTTCCGGGCTCCAGTTTTGCGGATTCCAGTATTGTTCCTGGCTCCAGTTTTGCGGATTCCAGTATTGTTCCGGGCTCCAGTTTTACGGATTCCAGTATTGTTCCGGGCTCCAGTTTTGCGGATTCCAGTTGTGTTCCGGGCTCCAGTGTTGCGGATTCCAGTTTCGTTCGGGTTCCAGTGTTCCGGATTCCAGTTTCGTTTCGGGCTTCATTCTCGCTCCGGCCCTGCAGTTTCCTCGTCTGTTTTTTTGTCCGGCACCGTTTCGCTTTTGTGTGTGTTCATCTATAGTCCTGCCTAGTGGACTCAAAAAGTTCAGTGATCTTGCTGTATTGCGTCAGTGACAGTCTCGTGTTTCGTCAGTGACAATCTCGTGTTTCGTTTTCACCAGTGTCCGGTGTATATTTCAAGAGTGGACTACCTGAAGAGTCAAGATAAGTACTCTTTTGATTTTCCACCAAATTTTGATTTATGGTGCTATGCTTTTTTAGTTGTGAAAAGTGAATAATTTCAAATCGTTAACTTGATCAGTATTGTTGTTTCGATTATTGATATTTTTATTTGATCAATTTTAGAATAGATTTGGTAATAGTATTGATGTTTTTGAAAGTATTACATTACAGTGTTATATATTTTGTGATAATATGATATAATTCTTTTCATGCAAGTTTCGGTTGAATTTGATCAATTTTAGTATAGATTTAGTAATTTTATTGATATTTTTGGTTTTTTTTTGAAAGTATTACAGTACTGTGTAATGTTTTGTGCTAATAGGATTTAATTCCTTTTCAAGTGAGTTCAGTTATTCTTAATCATTGTGTGTGTTAAGAAATGCTTAGAATGCTAATTTCAGGTTATTTGATAACAGAAAAAAGTACATTTTCTTTCTTTTAAAAAACGAAAGTAGATTTTATTTCTTTTGAAAACGAAAGTAGATTTTCTTTTTTTTAAAACCGAAACTAGGTCCACATTTGTGATTTAAAAAAAGTGTTTATGAATAAGTTATGATTTATCTTGTCAAATAAGAATGAAAAATCTTTATAGTAAGTGTTAGCTGTTGGTATAGTACCAGAGTTGAGTAAATCTTGTGATCCACACTGTTTGATAGTGCAGTACTAGGTAAGCATTGTGACTATTGTGTTGGTACTACATTGCACGTGCATATTGTTGAAAAGTGAACATAATCATATTACGTATAACATATTTGTGATTAATATCTCTTTAACGAGGTATGAGCCAATTAAATTCTAATTGTGTTTGAAAGGATAAAATTCACTGACTTGTGCATGAAGTCATTGCCTAACGCGCAGTCTAAATTTAACCTTGTTTTTTTTTTTAAATCTTAAAAGTTGTTAGGGTGTAATTAAAAAGATTATAAACACCAGTGGCGTGCCTAACAGTGCATAGTTCTTGTTTGTTATGGTAGATATTATTTTTCAATATAAAGGTAGTGTCTTTGAATGTTAGTATTGGATTTCTTTTTGTTTTTTTTCCAATTATAAAAGTCAGTATTGATAATTTTTTAGAAGCTAATTATTACTAGTGCCTCATTAAGTACCGAACTCTTTAACAATGGCATTTTTAGCGAAAGGTAAAAAGGCGGATCTGGTGAACGTCTGTGAAGAACTCGGTGAAAATGTTCCACCGAACAGCAGAGTTCCCGACATTAAGCACATAATTCTTGAAAGTAAGAATTTTAACGAAGAGGCAGTCCGAATTATGTTGGATAGAATAATCGGAGAAAGACTTGAAGAAGCAGAAGCTGAGCGTCAGCAACTTGAACATGAAGCTGAGCGGCAACGACTTGAACGTGAAGCTGAACAGCAACGACGTGAAGCTGAGCAGCAACGATTTGAACGTGAAGCTGAGCAGCGACGACTTGAACGTGAAGCTGAGGCTGAGCAGCGGCAAATTGAATTACAACGTTTAGAGATCCGACGTTTAGAATTGCAGGCAGCCCCAGCAGCCACGACGCCCCCTGGAAGAACTGAGGAGGTTCATCATAAGATCCCTTTGGCACAAATCACGCCTAAGTTTGATGAGAAGAAAGATGAGATGAGTCTTTTTCTCGTCAACTTTGAGAGGCGAGCTGAGATGGCCAGAGTACCAAGAGAAGAATGGGTAGTTTACCTACTCCATGTGATGCCTCCGGAGATCTCTAACATGTTGGCGAGGGAGACAGCTGAAAACGCGAATAACTACGACTATGTTAAGGAGCTGGTTTTGAAAAAGTACAAGTTGTCTGCAGAAAAACTTAAAACTCTATTTTACAGACATCAAAAGGACCCTGAAAAGACTTGGCGTAGTTTCGCCCACGAATTAAGTTGCTACTTTAGGGAATGGATTTCTACTCTAGAGATAACCACTTTTGAAGGCTTAGTAAACCTACTTATTGCTGAGCGAATAAAGGCAAAAGCTCCTGAGGATATTAAAGATCATTTTTTTGGAGAGTGGCTCGAATTGAAACAGCCTGAAGAACTCGCCAATAAATTC
The DNA here is from genome assembly GCA_019973975.1 of Trichonephila clavata. Taxonomy (NCBI): domain Eukaryota; kingdom Metazoa; phylum Arthropoda; class Arachnida; order Araneae; family Nephilidae; genus Trichonephila; species Trichonephila clavata. The sequence goes on from BMAO01021415.1 coordinate 56,515, forward strand.
GACGAATTTGAAAGCTTAAAAGATAGCTTAAGAAATAACCACCACGGTAGGAAACAGAATGAGAGTCGTCCCAGTCATAACGACAAATCAAGGTTCCAAGATAATCGCAGAAAACTTAGCGACAACCATGCAAGGTTTAGAGACAACCGTGGAAAATATAATGACAACCATGGTAGATCTACAGAGAATCACACGAGATTCTACGATAAACGTCAAACAAAGACTGAACCGGGAGGCAGAGGTTCCATGCCAGCCCAAAGCAAGACTTCTGGACAGAAGAATTTTCGTTGCTATGAGTGCGATTCTCCTGACCAACTAAGAAATGCATGTCCCGAATTAAGAAGAAGTCAAGGGAATGAGATCAACACGCACTCTGACACGCATCCTGTTCACATCGTCAATGAAGTACCAGAAGAAGCAATAGAATATCCAGATGTAGATTTGCAGAAGTTTACAAGACAGGTCAAGATAGGAGACTTTGTCGTCACAGCCTTATTGGATACAGGCAGTGTACGCAACCTCATACGTTTTGACGTCTACAAGAGGATGAATCCAAAAACTAAACTTTGGAGAGAATCAACGGTCCTGACCGGACTTGGTCAGGGACAAGTTAAAACACTTGGATCCTTCAGACATGTTGCGGAGATAGACGGACACGTTTGCCGTCTAGACTTTCAAGTTGTCCCCAGCGCAGCTCTTAAGTTTGAGGCAATCATTGGGTCAGCATTCCTCGCCCATGCTCCCTGTCCTTTTCATGAAGAAAAGGTGAAACCAGAATCTCCAGATTGGATTTTCAACATTTCGAAGGAAGAAGAGCAAGACGAGTTAGACCTGCGACACATTCAGAATGCTGAAATTGCTGTCGCGTTGAAGACATGGTGTCTTCGTATCAACCAAAGAAGACGGAATCTACGGATGTATCAATGAAGATCATCCTTGAAGACGAAATACCAGTTTATCAAAGAGCTAGAAGACTCTCGTTTCCAGAACGACAAGAGGTCAATAAACAAATCGACGAATGGATCAGAGATGGAATCATTCGCCCTTGTTCGTCGGATTATGCTTGTCCGATAGTTTTAGTAAAGAAGAAAGACCACTCAACAAGACTCTGTGTGGACTATCGACAGTTGAACCGGAAGCTGGTAAAGGACAGATTTCCACTTCCTTTAATCGAGGATGTACTAGATAGACTTCAAGAGGCTCGAGTATTCACAACCTTGATCTGAAGAATGGCTTTTTCCACGTAAATGTTGACGAAGACAGCAAAAAATATACATCTTTCATTGTACCTGATGGGCAGTACGAATTTAATAAAGTCCCATTTGGCCTAAGTACAAGCCCAGGAGTTTTCCAGAGATATGTAAATAGCATTTATAGACAACTAATAAGTGAAGGTACAGTAATAACTTATATGGATGACCTAATAATACCTTCTTTGGATGAAGCAGATGGTCTTAGAAAGCTAAAGAAAGTATTTGATTTGGCAGTGAAATATGGACTTGAATTCAAGTTTAAAAAGTGTCAGTTCCTGAAAAA